>JADLZN010003349.1:545000-619442 GCA_018155175.1 Sinocyclocheilus anophthalmus
CACACACCACACACACACACATCACAAACACACACACACACACACAAAAAAAAAAAAAACACACACACACACACACTCTCACTCACACACACACCACACACACCCACACACACTTCACCACACCACACACACACACACACTCAAACAACCACACACACACACACACACACACTCCCACACAAACACACACTTACGACTCACACACACACACACCACACAACTCACTCACTCATAACACACACACACACATCTCACACACACACGCACTCACTCACACACACACGCACACACACACACACCGAACACCACACACTCCCACAACACACACACACACCCCTCCCACACAAAACACACACTTACTGATTCACAAGGGCACAACACCCACACACTCACTCACTCACTAACACACACACACACCCTCACACACACACTCTCTCTCACACACACACACACACACAAACACAAACACAAACAAACACACTCACACACACACACACACTCCAACACACACACACACACACCCCACACTCTCACTCACCACACACACACACACACACACAACACACTCACACACACACACAACACAACACAACACAACACAACAACAACACTCACACCCCACACTCCACACACACGAACACTCACAAACAACAAACACTCACACACACACCCTCAAACCACACACACTACACACACACACACAAACACACACAAACACACTCACACACACCACACAATCACACCAAACACACACACACACTCACACACACACTCACACTCACACACACACACAATCACACACACACACACGCACTCTCACACGCACACTCACACACGCACACCGCACACGACACTCACACACACACACACCACACAACACACACACACACACACACAACACACACACTGATTTCAGGTGGTCTATCTAAACTGGTCTTGAGCTGGTTTTTAGTTGTTTAATAGTTGTTAAATAACAATAACTAAAACATTGTTTTGTAGATTTTTTTTAGTAAATATATAGGTATACCTGGAATGAAAAGTTATGTAAAGTTACTAAATCTACAACTGAAATAAATATAATTTAAAAGTTATTATTTGGAAAATTTACAAAAAATGACAAAAGCACTAAACAAACTAAAACTTAAATTGAACTGAAACTCTGACAAATAAATTATATATAATCAAAAATGTTTAATAAATATTTTATAGATAGAAATTAAAACAAAAAAATAAAATTACATTGATTAATTATTTCTAAGTTATGAAAAAAAATTTTATTTCTGAATGTTCTCTGAACGTTTACATTTTAAATGTTTTAAAATATTTTTGGTCGTACAAACATTAAGGGAACATCCCATTGTATCATTGGGCAAACATTACAGGAACGTTACTTTTGAATGTTCTCTGAACATTCCGAAACAAGTAGCAACATTTAAAAAATGTTAAACAAACGTTTTAGGACAAAACACTCCATGAACAAGTAGGCCATGTGCCTAATATTTGGAGAACATTATAAAAAATGTTTGTTCGTAACTTTGAGAGAACCGTTCTGAGAATGTTACTTGCTAGCTTTGTATGACCAGCTGGTGCAAGATGATCTATTAGACTACTAGCTACTGTCCTAATAATTGTTTTTATTGGTTTAAATAAAACTTCCACACAACTAGAGAAAGGCCTGTTTGTTAGTAGCTAATATGAGCAGCTGTGATGTGGTGTTCGCCGGGTGGGGCCGGGGGGGGGGAAGCAGG
Organism: Sinocyclocheilus anophthalmus; assembly: GCA_018155175.1. Lineage (NCBI taxonomy): Eukaryota > Metazoa > Chordata > Actinopteri > Cypriniformes > Cyprinidae > Sinocyclocheilus > Sinocyclocheilus anophthalmus. Next base: position 546,749 of record JADLZN010003349.1, read on the forward strand.
TGGCGCTCGCGCCTCTAAAGCTGAACTAAAGCTCTCTGTGAGGTGGTGTGTGTGTGTGTGTGTGTGTGTGTGTGTGTGTGAAGCCCAGAAACTGTGTTTGTGTTTGGTACAGACTCTGCCCTGCCATCTGGATCGCATTTCAGACCCCAGGAACCGAATATGTGCGGTTAAAGTGAGTCACGGCACGCGTTACGAAACACACATGAAACACAGCTAAGTCATTAAAGCTGAATTTTCCTCTGTTGAATGTGACTGTACAGACAGGCATGTGTTGAGGAAAGGCCTAAACATCACTTTTTCCAGCTCAGGGAACCTTTAGAAGAACAGTTCAGTGCCAGGCATGTTTAGAATCATAACGGGAATGGACTGTTACATTTACATATAGTGTGGGAATATGCAAATATTTTTGCAGAGACACATTTTTGTGGCCCTATATAAATAAATAACAGCATAATAAATGTAAAATGGCCAAAATAACAAACACAAAGACACGTACAAGATAAAATACAATCTAAAAAAAAAAAACATTCTAAAATGTGTAATACATTACCAATGCTCGGATGCGTTATTGAAGATCCACCAATCCATTTACGAAAATTAAACAGTTATTAATTAAACGGTTTTATTATAGTAATCGTGTAGTAACCATGTTTTTTTTTTTTTTGGTGGATTGATTAACATTTACTACAAATATCATGGTTAAATTTGCGGTTACCATAGTGACCATGGTTTTCTGGTTTTATTTGTAGTAAAACCAGGGTTAATTTTCATAAGGGTTTTCTTGCTATGATGTTATCATGACTCATTCATCCCTGTAAAACTCTATTAGCTGTCTAAGACCAGGCTGAGTTACTAGTTTTGTTGCAAATACATTTGTTGGACCTTCATCCATGTGTAGTTTTTTTATATATAGGCTATATATATATATTCCTCTTGTAGGTATAATGCAAGCAACCATTGGAAAGCAATGACCCAAAAACCTCCATAACTCTATTGAACATTAACCTGTCTATCAGTCCATAAAAACATCAAGTCAAAGCAAGTTCCCACAGACTGAGAGATTCTTTCCATTTGTTTCCCTTCTCATTAAAGCACGTAGACTCTGTGGTGTCGACGCCAAAGTCTAACCGTGGGTGTGGAGGCCTTGCATACATTAATAATTCAGTGTGTGTGAGTGTGTGAGTGAGAGTGAGTGAGTGTGTGTGTGAGAGAGTGTGAGAGAGTGTGTGTGTGTGTGTGTGTGTGTGTGGTGTGTGTGTGAGAGAGAGAGTGGGAGGCGTGTGTGTGTGTGGGTGAGGGGAGGGAGTGAGTGAGTGAGTGAGTGTGTGTGTGTGTGTGTGTGTGTGAGAGAGAGAGTGTGAGAGAGTGTGTGTGTGAGTGTGAGAGAGTGTGTGTGTGTGTGTGTGTGTGTGTGTGTGTGTGTGAGTGTGAGAGGTGTGTGTGTGTGTGTGTGTGTGGGTGTGTTGTGTGTGTGTTGTGGTGTGGTGTGTGTGTGTGTGTGTGTGAGTGTGAGAGAGTGTGTGTGTGTGTGTGTGTGTGTGTGTGTGTGTGTGTGTGTGTGTGTGTGTGTGTGTGTGAGTGTGAGGAGAGAAGAGAGAGTGGGTGTGTGATGTGCTGGGTGGTGTAGCAGGCCGCAGTCGCTTGACACAACAGTCGTCATAACTTGTCGTGGTGTCTCTGTACCTTTTTTTTTTCCCCCCCCCCCCCCCCCCCCCCATCACAGCGATCCACCTGTTCCTCTAACAGCAGGAGAAATGCACACTCACACAGGTGACATTATTACCAAACTCTGGTTTCTGAACAGATTAATCAGACGAGTGTTTTATAGATGTTCTTATCTCTATTCTTCAGGATCAGCTGAGGTTCTGCTGACCCGCTGGATCATGGTAAGCTGGCACGTTTCTCCTGGTTTACACACTTGTGGTCAGAAAGGCTTTGTGTTTGAGTGAGAATCCGTCTGAACAGGTCTGTACTTGAGCATTAACGGTGTGGGTGTGACGCTCAGGTAAATAATTAGTGCACACCGTCGAGCTTTCTCTTTCTTTACACGAGAACTCCAGCATCAGATCCATCTGATATGATTCATCTCCAGATACTCTCTACTCTGAAGACCGACTGTGAGTCTCTCTGCATTTGTTTTAATTATGGACGAGGAGAATGCATGCATGCATGGATTTGATCTAAATATCTTGATTATTATCCTTAGGAAATAATAACACTTCCTTTGGAAGCACAAGAGTTTTGCAGGTTTCACTTACGCTTTCAGCTGCAGTTCTTTAGAAAACCATCCACTCTTTGGTGACAAACGTTGTTTCTAAAACGGTGAAATGTTCAGGTTCTTGTCATGTTAGAACGTTATTTAAAGGTTGCAAAAATGCTTTTTTTATTTAGTATTTATCTACTACATTTTTTACCTTAAATAAACATTTATTTGTACTGAACACTAAAATGTAGTAATTGTGACTGGAATGTTATTTAAAGGTTGCAAAAATGTTTCTTTACAACGTTCTACTAACTTTTTTTTTACCTTAAATATAACATTATTTGAATGTTTATTTTAAATATTTTAAGAGCATTAAAATGTCCAGTTTTCTTGTCGTGATTACATTATTTTAAAGCTTATAAAAACGTTTCTATTAACTTTTTCACCCAAAATATATAAATGTTTCTTCTAAGAATGTTACAATGTAGCCTAAAGTTTTCTTTCATGATTAGAACGCTATTCAAAGGTTACAGCAAACGTTTCCTGGAACGTTCATCAAGAATTTTGAGAATGTTATTAATGCTTTCTCTCAACATTATGAGCACGTACATCAAATATAAAGAATGGTTTTAAGAACATTACCGTGGGAACGTTTTGTCCTAGCTTTTATGTTCTTTAGAACAGGGTTCTTTGAAAAAACTTTTCCCTTTTTTAACTTTTAAACATTGTTTTACAAGTGTTTTTTGCACTTTTGCAAATGAATCTAAACTAAGCATGCATAATAATGAAAAGAGCATTCAAGAAAGAGTTATAAAGTTGAATTTGAACAATGGCGGATGTGTGCTCAAATGAGGCCAGCTCTGTGCATCATTCTGTTGTGATATGCATGTGTATAAATTCGCTTCGGGAGCTCAGAAACGCGTCTGAAGGGCTCTCTGAATGAGCTCTTGTTCTTTGTGTTGGTCTCGGTTCATCTGATCCTCTGAAACCCAATCCAGCTCTGCCTCCTTCTTCTTCACTGCATGCATGCGTCTCTCCGCGCACTAATAATGAACGCTCGCGCTCTTGAATGATCTGATCGCTTCTATCGATCCGGAGCGTCTCTGAGCCGCAGGGCTGGATCAGTTCGCCAAAGACGCGCTTCTCTGGGTGTTTCGCTCGCCGAACCGGACCGTGAGTTTCTCTCAAGAGTTCTGATGAATAATGACTGTGTGAGATTCTATAGAATGCCATTTGATAACAGCCTAGAAATACTTTAGAATCTTTTGCTCCGTTTTTAATGAAGTGTTTAAGTTCAAATCACCTGGACTTCTGGACTGAGAGAGAGAGAGAGAGAGAGAGAGAACTCTCTGGAACACTTTGCTAAAGTTTATTAGACAAAAAGTCAGACTTTGAATAATGCCTTCAGATGCCATTCCCAAAATACTTGTTTTTTTAATCATGCATAATGTCCTCCTTAAAGGGATAGTTCACTAAAAAAAATTTTTTTTATAATTTCTGACCCACTCTGTGAAATCAAGGTTTAAATCTCAAAATCTAATTACGAGATAACAAGCATCAAAGTTTGATTTCAGTCACTAATTTCACTATGATTTCAATGTTTAACATGGTCTTAGTCAATAGGTTGAACGTATCTGATGGTGGGGTATGATAGTTTTTCCACAGAATGTTCTTTACCTTATGAAGGATGATTTTATGTAGGAAACAATCACTAAAAATGACTTTAGATGGGTTTTCACAGCTCAACTTGTCCCAAAGCTGTATGAGTTTCTTGCTCTGTTGCTCTGATAAAAAGATACTTTGAAGAATGTTGGCATTCTTGACATTTTTTTCCAAGATTTGTTAACTGTTACAATACCAGAAACTATTAGCATGCTTGTATTCTTGTGGAAATGCTTCTGTGTTTCTAAATTATGACCAATGTCTTTGTGTTTGGTTTCTCTGTCTTTTACTTTAATGACTGCAGCACTTGCATTATCAGCGTCACTCATTTACATACATCTGTAGTTGGTGACCTACAAATAGTGCGGAATATTAGACATTTTTTGTCCGTTTTGCATGATAATCTTCCTTTGTTTTACTTTTTCAAAATATATAGCTTACTCAGAAATTTCAAGTTAAGAGCAATTAACCAGTGATGGGAAAAACAAACCTATTGCTACACAAAACGATTCACTGTTTCAAAACACTATGCAACAAAAACTTAACAAAAATTACAGTTTTTCTCGATTGCTTAAACACATTCCTTGAAACTATGCCTCATATTCTCAAAACAGTAAACACAAATCCATAACGTCTCACCCAATTCCCCAAACATTCTATTTTCAGGTCAAAATGAAGCTCTACACTCAAAACCATTCACTCTTGCTGAAAAACCAAACTTTGATCCACCCCTGCATGTCATCAGCTGAAGTGTCGAGTCAGGCTTCTTCCATTCCATCGTCTCTGTGTCCTACAAAAATAGAAGTACTGATTAGTGTAACTGTAACATCCTTTTTTCAAAATGGAAGCAGACAGAAACTCTATCTGTATGTAAGGCAATTTGATGCATGTGTTGTAACAGAGTACAGCACTCAAAAGTTACAGTAGAGTACACTGAGGTACACCTACCTGTTTTCCTCCCTGGAGGTTCTTATGATCGAGGCGACAGTGAAGCAACTTAAGTTTGGCTGAACTCATTGCCCAGCCTCCCTCATAGTCATACCATTGACAAGGACATGGTCAACTAGTGGCACGAATTTAATCTGAGACTGCTTGTCTCCTTGCCCCTCATCCTCCTCCTCCGCCTCTTCCTCCACTCCTTACTGCTCTTGCTCATCCTCCTCCTCTTCCTCTTCCTTCACCTCTTCGTCCACTCCTTACTGCTCTTGCTCATCCTCATCCTCATCCTCATCTACCTTTCACTCTCCTACACTACTGACTGCTCTTGACTCATCCTCATATCATCATCTTCCTTCCTTCACTCTTATCCACTCCTTACTGCTCTGCCTCACCTCCTCCTAGTCCTCTTCCTCACCTATTCGTCAACTCCGTACTCCTCATCCTCATCCTCTTCCTCTTCCTTCACCTCTTCGTCCACTCCTTACTGCTCTTGCTCATCCTCATCCTCATCCTCATCATCTTCCTTCACCCTTCTCCACTCCTTACCTGCCTTGCCATCCTCACTCCTCCTCCTCTTCATTAACCTATGCGTTCAACTCATTACTGCTCTTCCTCTTCCTCCTCCTCTTCCTCTTCCTCTTCCTTCACCTCTTCCTCCACTCCTTACTGCTCTTGCTCATCCTCCTCCTCTTCCTCTTCCTTCACCTCTTCCTCCACTCCTTACTGCTCTTGCTCATCCTCTTCCTCCTCCTCTCTGGTGTCATCGACCTTTTCAATCACATCTCTCTGGGTCCATTGTTCCAAAAACGGAAGAAACTGACTTGGGTCTTTTATCTATCTATTGCAGGTTTGATTGGGGTGTGATAAATTTTGACTCTGGTTCCACGTGGGTAACTCGTGCGTATTGAGCTCAAACTATGTGACTGAGTGACAATATGAATGCTAGTGCTTTCTAAATGAAAACATGGTGTAGCACTGAGAAAATGAAGATATTGTGATGAAGGTGGCAGTGCAGTTCAACAAATCTGACGATGTGTCAAAAAGGGAATAGGTTTATAGTTTAGAGAAATAGGTGTTGCATTTTTGATAACTGGCGTTTAGGTTTTGAAATTTTAGTTCAAAAGCCTGGTGACAGTGTTTAAGCAATCGAGAAAAACTGTAAATGCGATTAACAATTCAACAAATAACATTACATATGAAGTGTCTGTATGTGTTCTTTTATTAATTTTACAAACAAATTTATAAAAATGTTTCAAGATCAGGTAAAAGCTAGTTTAAATAAACCAACTTCTAAACATTCTAAAAAAACAGTTGTGATGTAACGAAGCCTCATTTACTGAAATCGCATGACTGAATCAATGATTCGAAACAAACGATTCACAAAGGTTTCGAAGCTTCACGAAGCAGCGCTCATCACTACAATCAGTGTTGGGTAAGTTACTTTAAAAAGTGATTAATTATTAGCTACTAATTACATCTTGAACAGTATAATCAGATTACTGTACTAATTACTCGCTCTAAAAAGTATTGCATCACTAATTTCTTCCTAAATCCAATATTAATATTGACCAGTTAAACAAAACAAGGATAGACGTTTGCTATTTTAATTCTTTTACATAACAAAAATTTAAGTGCATCAATTTTTCTTGGACCAACCAAAGTATTTCAAGCACTATTATTTTATATTAAATTGTTCTGTAGTGCCATATTTAATGCAGTTACATCAGAATTAACTTATTAAATTACAGAAATTAAGAGTAATCCCTTACTTTTAGTAATTACTGACCTCACTTACTACAACTAACATGAGTACAAAGTAAAAATTCAACAGTTCTGCTCGCTTAAACTTTGAATTTCTTAACCTAAAAATTTCAGTGTAACCCATAAACTCAAAGTTTCTTAGCTTGTTTCATCTGTAGCCAGAATATGACATGTTTTCCCCATGAAAAACTTGCTATTAATTGGCATTAGATAATCATTATTACCATATCAAGACAATTATGATTTTTTTTTGTTGATGTAGCGGTCTCTGGTGAAGTATTCACTGCAAAAAATGATTTTCTTAGTATTTTTGTCTTGTTTTCTAGTATAAATATCTAAACATTCTTGAATCAAGATGCATTTACTGGACAAGTTAAGACATTAAGTTTTGTTTTCTAAAAAAAGTATCACAATTTTGTTAGTTTTTGCTTAAAAGAAGCAAAAATATCCGCCAATGAGGAAAGAAAAATAATCTTAAATCAAAGGCTGAACAAGATTATTCCTGCCCCATTGGCAGATATTTTTGCTTGTTTTAAGCAAAAACGAACGAAATTGAGAACTTTTTCAGAAAACAAGACATAATATCTTAAAGGAAACATATTATGCCCCTTTTTACAATATATAATATAAGTCTCTGGTGTCCCCAGAATGTGTCTGTGAAGTTTCAGCTCAAAATACTCCACAGATCATTTATTATATCTTTTTGAAAATGTCTATTTTGAGTGGAAGCAGAAACAAGCTGTTTTTCGGGCCTGTCTCTTTAAATGCAAATGAGCTGCTGCTCCCCACCCCCTTTTCCAGAATAGAGATGCGCCATTACAGCTCGGACCTGCTAAAAAACATCTGTTTGGTTCTGATTATCATGTTTATTGAGCTGAAATCATGTGTTTTAAACAATATTAGTTTAAACTTATGATATATGGTTTTCTGAGCGCACACATCTGAAGCACACGCACAGAAAGCGGCTGTCGCAGCATGCGAGCACTAAACTAAGCTCTCATTCACACACAAGTTTACCTTAAAACACACACGAGTTACAAAAACAGATGGTTATGTCTGTGAAGGTAAACAGCAGGGAAATAAATCACATGTTTATTTTAGATCTGTGTGGCAGCAGCATAATATACAGTAAATAAATCAATAAATGCCCTGCTCTGTCGTCTCCTCTGAGGCTGGGACTCTAAACAGTGTTCTGTGCTCGTCTGTGCAGCCAACAAAAGAACAGTTAACATGCTTTGCTCAAACTTTCACCATGACATTAGAACTAGTACACCGTTGTCGCTTGCGAAAACACAATAACGGCGCCGTGGGTGGAAACTTTCAGATTATGGGGGCGAAATATATAATGAGCTCCCTTTGATAGTCAGATGCTTGTAGAAAAAGGCTTACCAAAACAAAATTACTGGGTTAATCTTTTTCACCTTTCCTTGGTTGGTAGATGCACCAGGGACCTGATTATAGCACTTCAGATTTTCATGATACGTCACCTTTAAGTCATTTTACTTGTAAAATAAATTTATTTTGATTCAAGAATGTTTAGATATTTATACTAGAAAACAAGACAAAAATACTAAGTAAGAAAATCTTTTTTTGGAGTGTATGCATAAAAACGACCCGGACAAAGGTAAAAAAAAAAAAAAAAAGCACCGGAAGTCAAATATTCCCCATTCCTTTATGACACCCTAGGGAGTGTTACAGATCAGGGGGGGGGGGGGGGGGGCGGACTTCAGTGTTTGGCATGTGTTTGGTTGCAGGCTGAGAGTCCACAGGAGCGCAGCCCAGGGGTGTTGAGTCGCATCGGGAGCTGGCTGTCGTGGGGTTGGGGCAGAGATGATCCCACCTCCCAAACACAGCAAGAGGAGGACCACGGAGAAACCAGAGCAGACGAGACAGATCCCGCAGAGGCGAGCCCACCCCTCGACCGGAATGCCAAACATCTGAGACTCGAACGCAGTCGGTCGATTGAGAGGAAAAGGCCACCTGAACACTTTGAACAAATGGGCCGGAGGAGATCTGGCAGGAGGAGGCGGAGCTCTCATGGGGATGGAGGCGGAGCTAAATCCCCAACCAATCCCCAACCTGTAAGCCCTGAAGCAACCAGTTTGACAAGCGGCCCGCAGAAAGCATGCACTGACTCAGCTTTTGAGGAGATGGCAAACAGCCTTCCAGGAGCCTCTGGAGCAGAAGCGCCAGACTCAGGTAACCGTGAGGATGTCTTCCAAGCAGAATGGGCCCAAGCACACCTGAGCGAAGACGCAGATTCGGATTCGCTCGTCCAAGCGGCGCTGGTTTATACAGATATGGACGAGGATCGAGTGGTGAGGCTGACGGAGAGCGCCGAATCCAAACGCAGGAGCATCAAAGTGTCTCACAGCGAGGTGGTCTTCGCCAAAAAGGTGGTGGTCGCCTCGGAGGAGCAAAAGGAAGATCAAAATGTGACTTTTAAAGACACCAAACGGCCAAGATTTGATGAAAGAGCCAGGTGAATTATACCTGTTTAACCAGTTCATAGCTGTGCTTACACATAACAAACACAATTCTCGGATTTGTGGGCTTTTTAAAGCTGAAGTTGCTGTTTGGGCTTGAATTTAAGTCATGGGAGATCTAGCAGGACAAAACATAAGAAATACACTGCAAAAAAAATATTTTCTTACTTAGTGTTTTTGTCTTGTTTTCTAGCATAAATATCTAAACAATCTTGAATCAAGATGCATTTACTTGACAAGTAGATTGACTTAAGATAATAAGTCTTGTTTTCTGGAAAAAAAAGATCAATATTTTGTTTTAAAACAAGCAAAAATATCTGCAAATGGGGCAAGAAAAATAACCTTGTCTAGCCTTTGATTTAAGATTATTTTTCTTGCCCCATTTGCCGATATTTTGACATCTACAAAAACAGATATTTTTGCTTATTTTAAGCAAAAACTAACAAAATATTGTTTTTTTTTTCAGAAAACAAGTCATTTTACTGGTCCAGTAAATGCATCTTGATTCAAGAATTTTTAGATATTTATACTAGAAGACAAGACAAAAATACTAAATGAGAAAATTATTTTTTCAGTGTTTCAAAGCAAAGGTTTCTGTAATCGAAGTTGAATGTGCTTCATCTAAAACGTGGGAAATCTTTCTTAAAGATTATCAGGACAAAACATCATGTGTCATGTTGTGAAATATGCTCTCTTACTAGGTCATTATCGGGTAGTTGTCATTCCTCTGGGCTGTAAAGTCATAGATTAAAACCTGTTGGTTAATGTTCCTGATCTGGTTGCAACAGCGTCCTGCATTGAAAAGATGCATTTTCATAACAATTAAGTGTTTACATAGTTAAATGCCCGTTTTTCTAGATGTCAGGCTTGCATTTTTCTACTGTATGCACCAGCAACTCTTAAAGGAACAGTTCGCCTAAAAACCGGAAAGAAATATTTTTAAGTATATTCAAGATGTTCTTTTCACGTCAGCAAAAGTGATTTTTAACACGGTGTCTGACCCGGTCTGGAAAAAGTCAGTAAAGTTGCATTAAATGTTGCATGCATTGCAAATGTCAGTATTTTTGTCTTGTTTTCCAATACAAATATCTAAACAACCTTAAATCCAGATAGATTTACTTGAAATTCAAAGTGAAGAAATGAAATTGAACAAAATTAAGCAAGTTTATGCCTAAAACAAGAACAAATATCTGTCAATGGGGAATTAAAACTCGTTTTCCCTTTGAATTATGTTGATTTTTCTGCGCTTGTGGTCAGATATTTGTCCTTTATCATAAATTCACCCTATTTTGATACATTTCTCAAAAAACTACATATGTTAGTATGATTCCTACATTGTGGTCCTTTCATTTGTATTTCCTAATTATAAACCTGTAAGTCTTACACATGGTGTTTCATTAAAAAAGACACAAATCTTGCAGAAGAAACCCTGCAATGTCAAATGACAAAAACGCATAACTATGACTCTTGCACTATATTCCAGTCACAATGTTAGTTCTGGGTGAGAAACAGATTAAAATGCATTCGTTTTTGCTTAAAACAAGCAAAAATATGTGCCAATGAGGCAAGAAAAATAACCTTGTTTAGCCTTTGAATTAAGATTATTTCTCTTACCCCACTGGCAGATATTTGTGCTTGTTTTAAGCAAAAACTAACAAAAATGTGATTCTCGTTTTCTAAAAAAAAAAGTTTTAATATCTTAAGTCATTTTACTGGTCAAGTAAATGCATCTTGATTCAAGAACGTTTAGATATTTATGCTAGAAAACAAGACAAAAATACTAAGCAAGGAAATAGTTTTTTGCAGTGCTTTTATGATAATCAATAATTAAAAATAATAACGTTATTTGCCGATAGCTTTCCCTTCACACAACAATATATTACTTAAGTAGATTGCGCAAGCATTTTTATGCTTTTCTTGCTTTTTAGAGCTTAACAGTCATCTCTCATTCACTTTCAAAGGGGAAAGAGCGCCAAGAGTAAGTGACGAGGGTGAATTAGCTTGTAATTGTGTTGTGCAGCTTTTGAAATTTTATCTTGCATCACGTGTTGGTCACTTTCAATAAAAGCATTTTTCCAAAAAATGCAAACGAAGAAGGGGAAGTCAGTTTCTTAATGGATTAGTGGCTTGCTTCAAGCAGAGAAATAACTGAAGAGAACAAACAAAGGAAGAGCAGAGAAAGAGGAAAGAAAGACAATGAGTCAACAGCTAATGAAGGAAGTGGATGCTAATATGAATAGTGTGAACTTGATATTCAAACCAGTTTTGACCTTTATTCTTTGTTATTTTACAGATTTCCAGAGGACAGAGTGGACGGCACCAATGTGAAATCCAAGGGCCGAATCGCAGACAAGATCAGTCTGTTTGAGAGAGGAGCCACCAATGCAGTCAGCAGCTCCACAAACCTGCGTCACCTGGATATTTCTCCAGCTCGAAATGTGGCCAGTCGTCTTTTCACAGAACGTGCCGGAACGCGGTCCAGTTCCGCACCTCCAAACCAATCAGTTAAAGAGAGGGCGATGCATTTTAATGCAGGAAGGAGGGGAGAAGAGAAGCTGACGTTGCCATCTGGTCGTCTGCTGAACGAAGGACGTTCAAAAATGGCTGAAATATCTTGTTCCGGACATTTTGAAAAATCTACAGCAAAGACAGATACCAGCGGAGAGCCAAAGGTTAAATGCAAACCTAATTTAAACATCGATCAAACAGACTCCAAATCCCACAATGCAACACAAAGCCCACCTGTATTGTCAGAGAGCACAAGTGACTCAAACATTGGGAATAAAGAGCTGGATTCTTTGCCAATGGTTTCGTCACCTACTGATGAGACACCGCAGGTGAAATCGCCAAACCGGACCAGCTTGCGATCTAAAAAGCGTCGAGGCAAAGATCCGCTGAGCCCCACCAAACAAGAAATGGGTCAGGGTAAACAGGAGGTCAAGGACAAACCTCTTGTAGATATTGTAAAGACCACAGAGCAGTATTCTGATAAAGAAAGACCCAACTCTGCTTGGGAGGCTGTAAGCAAAACACCTAAAGTCCCTCCAAGGTTGGAGAGAGCAGCAGAAATTATGCAAAGCACAAAGAAAAAATCTGACTCTCCACATGCGGACACAAAATTTCCTAAAGAAATTAAAAGAAAGGATGAGAAGCAGCATGGCTCAAATGAAGATAAGATAGAACAGACAGAGATTGACTCAAAAACGGAAGAGAAAACGAGAAACATCAACAAAAAGCAGCCTGTTCATGAGCGTTCAGAAGGACAGGGGCAAGGGAACAGGGATGTGATTGTAAACACATTGTTTGGAGAGTCAGGGAAACCAGATCCATCTGTGACAAAAGAAGAGAACCCACCGTCCCCAGAGGACCTGAATGAGGCCAACTCTAAAGACTGCTTTGAGCCAGCCAATAACAGCGCTGCAGATTCCAGGAAAGATGCCATGCGAAACAGAGGTAGTGAGACGGATAAGCTGGTCTTACCAGAGAAAAAAGCAGAAAACACCACTGAAAGTGACCTGAAATCGGCACAAAGACCATCAAAGACAAACCAAAAGAGTCGAGAAAAAGACAGTTTGGCTGAGACTACCAATCAGAATGAGAAAAACGACCTTGTTACAGAAACAACTGAGACACACAAACATAGTACTGAAGTCAGTACAGCAAAGCCAACCAAGCAGAATGTAGAAGAAGGAATTACAACAAAGACGACTAAACACGATAAATCAAATGACACCTCAGTTGTGAGACAAGAAGACACAACAATTATGCCAAGCAGTGAGGGTAAAGAGACTCAGACTCCAGAGATAATCTCTGAATTGTCTGATCAGACTAAAGAAAACGCCACTACTACAAGTAGGACACCGGCAACACCAAACCCTGCACTGGTCAAAGACCAAAATAACCATGTGGACACCATAATTTTACCTCAAATTCCACCTACAGAGGGAGGCGGTCGCAAAAGAGATGGGCCACCCCTACAAAACCAATCAGAGAGCGGAGAAGAACAGAAAACACTGGCAGTGTCTAATAAAAGGGATTTACAACAGCCCAGCACTGATATTAAAAAGGGAGGCGCCAAAAAACCACAGAGTAAAATCACCAGCACAGAAATGACATCCATAACAAATGGAGATATACACTCTGTACAGGCAGAATATCAGGTTTCTGATTCTCTTAAACAGTCTGGAGAAAATACACTTGGCTCTAGCCTTGAAAATACCTTACCTGAAATACCATCCAATAATGACAATCTACCTCTGAGTTCAGCAAAAAAGAAGCCCACTTCCTTGTCATCCAAAGTCATTGAAGCATCCACTGAGCAATCTGGCCAGGTCACCGCTAAACCAGCCTTAAAAGATGATACAGCTTTCAGTGATAACAAGAACACAACCTTGTCAAACTCGGCTAATAAAAAAACAAATAATGAAAAGACCACTCCTCCACCAGCCTCTACCAATGTAATAAACACTCCTGAAAAACCAACAACTATAAAAAAAAACACATCTCCACAAGCCCCAACCAATGAGAAAACCTCCACTTTGCCTGCCTCAACTAAAGAAAAGACTACAGGTCTATCAGCATCAACCACTGACACAATATCTGCTACATCAGGCTCCAATGATGACAAAAACAAACCTCCACCAGCCTCAACTGATGAGACAATCTCTGCTTTGCCTGCCCCAACTAATGAAAAGACCACGCCTCCAGGGGCATCTGCTAATGAACAGACCACGCCTCCAACAGCATCAGCCAATGAAAAGACCACGCCTCCAACAGGATCAGCCAATGAAAAGACCACGCCTCCAACAGCATCAGCCATTGAAAAGACCACGCCTCCAATAGCATCAGCTATTGAAAAGACCACGCCTCCAAGAACATCAGCCAATGAAAAGACTACCCCTCCAATAGCATCAGCCATTGAAAAGGCTACACCTCCAACAACATCAGCTAATGAAAAGACCATGCCTCCAACAGCATCAGCCATTGAAAAGACTACACCTCCAACAGCATCAGCCATTGAAAAGACTACACCTCCAACAGCATCAGCCAATGAAAAGACTACACCTCCAACAGCATCAGCCAATGAAAAGACTACACCTCCAACAGCATCAGCCAATGAAAAGACCACACCTCAAACAGCATCAGCTAATGAAAAGACTACACCTCCAACAGCATCAGTTAATGAAAAGACTACGCCTCCAACAGCATCAGCTATTGAAAAGACCACGCCTCCAAGAACATCAGCCAATGAAAAGACTACCCCTCCAATAGCATCAGCCATTGAAAAGGCTACACCTCCAACAACATCAGCTAATGAAAAGACCATGCTTCCAACAGCATCAGCTATTGAAAAGACTACACCTCCAACAGCATCAGCCATTGAGAAGACCACACCTCCAACAGCATCAGCCAATGAAAAGACCACACCTCCAACAGCATCAGCCAATGAAAAGACCACGCCTCCAACAGCATCAGCCAATGAAAAGACCACGCCTCCAACAGCATCAGCCATTGAAAAGACCACGCCTCCAACAGGATCAGCCATTGAGAAGACCACACCTCCAACAGCATCAGCCATTGAGAAGACCACGCCTCCAACAGGATCAGCCATTGAGAAGACCACGCCTCCAACAGCATCAGCCAATGAAAAGACCACACCTCCAACAGCATCAGCCATTGAAAAGACCACACCTCCAACAGCATCAGCTAATGAAAAGACTACACCTCCAACGGCATCAGTTAATGAAAAGACTACGCCTCCAACAGCATCAGCTATTGAAAAGACTACACCTCCAACAGCATCAGCCATTGAAAAGACCACACCTCCAACAGCATCAGCCATTGAAAAGACCACACCTCCAACAGCATCAGCCATTGAAAAGACCACACCTCCAACAGCATCAGCCATTGAAAAGACCACACCTCCAACAGGAAGGTGGTCGCGGCGTGGCCATTGAGATACCACGCTTCCAACAGGATCAACCATTTGAAGACTACGCCTCCAACAGCATCAGCTATTGAAAAGACTACACCTCCAACAGCATCAGCCAATGAAAAGACCACGCCTCCAACAGCATCAGCCAATGAAAAGACCACGCCTCCAACAGCATCAGCCATTGAAAAGACCACGCCTCCAACAGCATCAGCCATTGAAAAGACTACGCCTCCAATAGCATCAGTCATTGAGAAGACCACGCCTCCAACAGCATCAGCCATTGAAAAGACTACGCCTCCAATAGCATCAGTCATTGAGAAGACCACGCCTCCAACAGCATCAGCCAATGAAAAGACCACACCTCAAACAGCATCTGCTAATGAAAAGACTACACCTCCAACAGCATCAGCAAATGAAAAGACTACACCTCCAACAGCATCAGCCAATGAAAAGACCACGCCTCCAACCGCTCTTCATTGAAAACTACAAACCCCAACAGCATCAGCTAATGAAAAAACTACACCTCCAACAGCATCAGCTATTGAAAAGACCACGCCTCCAAGAACATCAGCCAATGAAAAGACCACACCTCAAACAGCATCTGCTAATGAAAAGACTACACCTCCAACAGCATCAGCATCAGTTAATGAAAAGACTACACCTCCAATAGCATCAGCCATTGAGAAGACTACACCTCCAACAGCATCAGCTAATGAAAAGACTACACCTCCAACAGCATCAGCTATTGAAAAGACTACACCTCCAACAGCATCAGCTATTGAAAAGACTACACCTCCAACAGCATCAGCCATTGAGAAGACCACGCCTCCAACAGCATCAGCCATTGAAAAGACTACGCCTCCAATAGCATCAGTCATTGAGAAGACCACGCCTCCAACAGCATCAGCCAATGAAAAGACCACACCTCAAACAGCATCTGCTAATGAAAAGACTACACCTCCAACGGCATCAGTTAATGAAAAGACTACGCCTCCAACAGCATCAGCTAATGAAAAAACTACACCTCCAACAGCATCAGCTATTGAAAAGACCACACCTCCAACAGCATCAGCCATTGAAAAGACCACACCTCCAACAGCATCAGCCATTGAAAAGACCACACCTCCAACAGCATCAGCCATTGAAAAGACCACACCTCCAACAGCATCAGCCATTGAAAAGACCACACCTCCAACAGCATCAGCCATTGAAAAGACCACACCTCCAACAGCATCAGCCATTGAAAAGACTACACCTCCAACAGCATCAGTTAATAAAAAGACTACACCTCCAACAGCATCAGCAAATGAAAAGACTACACCTCCAACAGCATCAGCAAATGAAAAGACTACACCTCCAACAGCATCAGCTAATGAAAAGACTACGCCTCCAACAGCATCAGTTAATGAAAAGACTACACCTCCAACAGCATCAGCCATTGAAAAGACTACGCCTCCAATAGCATCAGTCATTGAGAAGACCACGCCTCCAACAGCATCAGCCAATGAAAAGACCACACCTCAAACAGCATCAGCTAATGAAAAGACTACACCTCCAACGGCATCAGTTAATGAAAAGACTACGCCTCCAACAGCATCAGCTAATGAAAAGACTACACCTCCAACAGCATCAGCTATTGAAAAGACTACACCTCCAACAGCATCAGCTAATGAAAACACTACACCTCCAACAGCATCAGCCATTGAAAAGACCACACCTCCAACAGCATCAGCCATTGAAAAGACCACACCTAAAGTTTCCGCCTCCAATAGCCTCACTATTGAAAAGACTTCACATTTGCTCCAAGAACATCACCATCCATGAAAACTACCCTCCCAATATCTCAGCCATTGAAAAGGCTCACACCTCCAACACATCACTAATAAAAGCCATGCTCCACAGGCCTCAGCTATTGAAAAGACCACGCCTCCAAGAACATCAGCCAATGAAAAGACTACCCCTCCAACAGCATCAGCCATTGAAAAGGCTACACCTCCAACAGCATCAGTCATTGAAAAGACTACACCTTCAACAAGCATCCAGAACTAAATTGAAAAACACAAACCTCCCCAGCTCAAGCTAATAAAATACCACAGGGGGGGGTGGGTGACCGGTCCAACAGCATCAGCCATTGAAAAAGCCACGCCTCTACCAGCACCAACCATTGAGACAACCTACACTTTATCAGGTTCAGCTAATGAACAAACCACATCATCTGCCTCATTAACCGTTAGGTCTCCCTTCACTTCATTAGGTATAGGTGATTACAAGAACAAACCTCCATCAACATCAACCATTGAAACAATCTCCACTTCATTAGCCTCCAGTGATGACAAGAACAAATCTCCATCAGACTCAGCTAATGAAAAGAACACAACTCAATCAGAGTCAACTAACAGAAGGACAACTAATGAAAAGACCATATCTCCACAAGCCTCAACCAATGACACAACCTCCGCTTTGCCTACCTCATCTAAAGAAAAGACTACACCTCCACCAGCATCAACCACTGAGACAATCTCTGCTACATTAAGCTCCAGTGATGACGAAAACAAACCTCCACCAGCCTCAACTGATGAAAAAACTACATCTTCATTAGACTCAATCAATGAGAGAACCACACCTTCACCAGCCTCAACTAACGAGACAATCTCCGCTTTCCCTGACCCAGCTAATGATAAGACTACGCCTACAACAGCCTCAACTAATGAAAAGAACACAACTACATCAGAGTCAGCTAATCAAAGGACAACTAATGAAGAGACCATATCTCCACAAGCCTCAACCAATGAGACAACCTCCAAGAAAAACACTGCACCCCCACCAGCATCAACCACTGAGACAATCTCTGTTACATTAGGCTCCAATGATGACCAGAACAAACCTCCACCAGCCTCAACTGATGAAAAAACTACATCTTCATTAGACTCAACCAATGAGAGAACCACACCTCCACCAGCCTCAACTAACGAGACAATCTCCACTTTCCCTGGCCTAGCTAATGAAAAGACCACGCCTCCAACAGCATTAGCTAATGAAAAAGCCAAACCTCTACCAGCACCAACTATTGATAACACCCTCCAATTATCAGGGCTCAGTTGATCGAAAAACCACAAAGCACTCTCTGTCTGCAATCATCAATCTTTTGAAGTTTGCCTCCACTTCATTAGGCTTAGGTGATGACAAGACCACACCACCAGAAAATGCTGCACCTCAACCAGCTTCAACCAATCCACCAATCTCCAATGTTAGTACTACTAAAAATGAGAGGACCACACCACGACCAGCGTCATCGTCTTTCACGCTAATCTCTATCAATAGAGATAATATAACTCCACTTCCTTCATCCAAAGAAAATACAATATCACCACCAGACTATGACAGTAGGAAGGCCACACCTTCACCAGAAAAGCCCTCGGGTCCTGAAGTCTCAGCGAAAGAGAAGATCTCCAGTAAATCTACGACTAGACAAGAAAAAGAACACACAAGAAAAAAGGAATTCATCCTCAAACCCTTTCTCCTTCCAGAAATCGCCGCTGTGCCCGGCAGCTCCTCCCAGAGCAGGGACTCTCCATCTAGCTGGCTTGATGTGGATCACAGACGTCCTATAAGGAAGAAGCTGTTGATTCCAGAACCCAAGCTTAGCTCCTCTGTGAGTGAGACCAACCTCCTGAACACATCGGGAGAGTTTGACCCAGATGACTTCATTGCAAATGTGAAAAGGCTAGCGATGCCATTCAATCTTCCCCTACGCAAACACAACAAACATCGCCTGAAAGCACCTCCATTTGCCATGCCTGCCATCAAAGAAGACCGCTTTGAGAAACCCTTTGATCCGGAGGAGTTCCAACATGGCTTGAGGCGTAGGAGGGAATTCATTTTGGATTTGCCTCCCAGTTCAAAATCAAAAGCCTCAGAAGTCAAGGAGGCGGAGATCAAACCTAAGCGAGAGAGCATCCTCACGAGGTCCCTGATCTTCCAGAGAGCAAGGAAGGAGTCTGAAAAGGAAGAGGAAGAAAAAGAAGAGGGATCAGGTGAAAATACAACAGAACCACTGAAGGCAAAGTCTCGTTTGGAGAGGTGCTCTATTGTCAGCATTCTACGCAGCCCCAGCAAAGGGAGACGAATGGAGTTTTTAAGCCCCACTGAGTGTCCTTCAGGTGGGCTGTTATCAGCCAGCGATGGTTCTGGGTCTACAGTACCTCCACAATCACAGCTAGCCCCAACTACAGAACCACCCAAATTGGTCCCAGTTGAGGAAACCCTAGCTAAGAATAACAGCCGCGATACAGCATCTGGTTCTCAGGTTATTCTAAAACCTAGCACAGACATTGGGCCTGCCATGACACCTGACCTCAAAGCAACTTCAAGAGACCCCACAGTCATTCTTTTAACAGACTCTAATGCTCCTTTTCCTCCTAGTGGTACCCAAACTAGTTCCCATGTTGTACCAAAACCTACAAAAGATGATGGACCTACCCTGGCGCCTGACTTGAAAGCAACTTCAGCAGACCCTTCAGTCTCCATGTTTACAGACACTAATGCTCCTACTCCTCCCAATGGTTCCCAGACCAGTTCCCAGGTTCTGTTGAAACAAACAAAATATGATGGACCTACCCTGACACCTGACTTGAAAACAACTTCATTTGACCCTCCAGTCACCATGTTAACAGACGCTAATGCTCCTCCACCTAGTTGTACCAAATCTGGTTCCCAGGATCATGGACCTTCTGTGGCACCTGACCTCAAAACAGCTCAGAGAGACCCCACAGTCACTATGTTTACAGACACTAATGTTCCTTCTCCTCCCAATGGTTCCCAGACTAGTTCTCAAGTTGTGCTGAAGTTTACGAAAGATATTGGACCTACCCTGGCACCTGAATTGAAAACAACTTCAGCAGACCCTTCAATCACCATGTTAACAGATACTAATGCTCCTCCACCTAGTTGTACCCAGTCTGATTCCCAGGATGATGGACTTGCCATGACACCTGACCTTAATGCTTCTACTCCTCCCAATGTTTCCCAGACTAATTCCCAGGTTGTACTGAAACCTACTACAGATGATGAACCTACACTGACACCTGACTTGAAAATAACTTCATTAGACACTTCAATCACCACGTTAACAGACACTAATACACATCTAACATCTAGTTATACCCAGTCCGGTTTCCAGGATGTTCTAAAACATATCAAGGATGATGGACCTGCTATGACACCTGATCTCAAAACAGCTCAGAGAGACCCCACAGTCACTATGTTTACAGACATTAATGCATCACTGCTTCTCAACGGTACCCAGACTGGTTCTGATGTTGTTCTGCGACCTGATGGACCGACCCTGAAAACAACTACAGTAGATGCTAATGCTCCTCCACCTTGTCCTTCCTTTGATGATATCAAGTTGCCTGGTTTCCTGGAGAAATTTCTTCCAAAGGAACCTGAAAACGCTCAACCATCAAATGAGATCAACCCACTGGTCAGCCATCTCTCATTCATCACACTGACCACAGCAACAACACATACTTGCATACGTTTATATCCTAAGCTAGTGCTAAGTGATGTTTCACAATAGTGTTGTTCTGTGTGTATATATTTGTGTGTGCTGGTTAGGTGGCTAGAGAAAGTGTCTCAATACCTGCTCTAGTGGATCTGAATAAGGCTGTTGACGTAGCTGACGGGAAGATCCCAGAAGTTACGGTTCCACCAACACCTGTAGTTCCAGTGGCTCAAGCTAAACCTCAGAGAGAACTACCAAATGTATGAGTCAATAACCAATGCGTATTTTCTTTTTAAATGCTAAATATGAATTTGTACATAGCTGCAGTTGCTCTGCATGCCTGCTTGTTATTAATGCCTGTCCATATTGATATGTGGCAAATGTGAGAGATTTGAAGTTTTAACATGTTGACAGGGTAAAATCTTTGGGTTATCTTTGAAACTTGTTCGTCTGCTTGGTTAAATATTATGAAACATTTGCAAAAAAATTACTCTCATTACTCTCTTAACTACAGCGTTTTTTCTTTCAGATTCCAGCTGCTCGCGGAATCCACCGGCGTCCTGGAAAGGTTTGCCAGAATTTCAAACTCGTGACCTAACAGAGAATTTCAGATATGGAAACCAGCTCTATTTGCATAACATTTTATTTATGCTTTAAATATGTGAGTAAAAATATGTGACTTCTTGGGCCCTTATTTGATGTTTTGTGGCCATCAGATTGTGATATTTGAGCACCATCAGTTCAGCGGTCAGTCCTTTGAGTTCTACAGGGATCAACCTGATGCCACACACATGCAACTGTCCAGTGTCATATCTATTAAAGTGGTCAGAGGATGGTAAGTGGCATCTATGGAGAACAAATACTGGGCCTTTCAGTTGATTAGATTTAACTGTGCATTTTGGCCTCTCGTAGCTGGATATTATATGAGAAACCGGGATTTGAGGGACGATGCATCCCTCTGGAAGAGGAAGGAGTTACTGAACTGCCCAATCAATGGGCAGAAGAGGGTGAAGAAACATCTGCCCCTGTGGTCATTGGCTCAATTCGACTGGCTGTCAGAGTAAGTGACCTTCTTGAAAGGATTGTTTCGAACACAATAACCGCATTCTGAAGGTCAGAAGAGATGGGAGTGACCGCTATGTTTTCCTGTTTGTGTCTGCAGGACTACACTCCACCCCAGATAGAGCTGTTCACCGAGCCTGCTGGCAGAGGCAGAAGCTCTGAGTATGTGGATGACACAGAGGAAGTGGGCAGTTTTAGCCGTCCTCAGAGCACCGGCTCCATCAAAGTCCACAGTGGTCTGTAAGTTCTGCTTAGACCTTGAGCGTTTACTGGGGTGTATGTTTGGACGCTGTTGTTGGGTGTGTGTTGTCAAAGTGAAGCTCTTGGCATGCACATCTTTACTGAGTACTTACAAAAAATGTGTTATGATTCACTTTCTGTTTTGGAGGCAAAAAAATAAATGTACTAAAAATCAATCAAAGCAACCACCGCAAAAATCAATCAAAACAGCAACATGCTGAACATCAATCAAAACTCGAAGCCCAGAGTGTACTTCGGCCGTCCACGTTCCGCGAAGGTCCGCCTCATGCAATTTTCCACATCAGAAATTTCCACAGACTTCCACGCACACTGTCCATGTGCAGCCCAATTTTTGTTTCCATGCGGATGGTCTGCATAAAATAGCACCTTCAGGCCCCTTACCAAAAAGAAGTATACTTCAATTTTATTAAGCATACTTAAGTAAAGTTCAAGTATATTTTTAAGTATACTTTATGTAGCAAGTTTACAAATATCACGATTATGTTTTTTTGTAATAGTAGTATACTTGTAAGTGTACTATTTCAATACTCTTTGGGACTAAATTGGCCCACTTTCTAGTATATAAATGTATACTTTAAGTATAACAGTAGTAAACTTTGAGTACACAACTAGTTTACATCTATGTTTTTAAGTTTGTACTGCAACTATACTAAAAGTGAACTTGTAGGTATACTAATAATTTACTAATTAAATACTTGTAGCATTTTTAGTACACTGAAGTATAGTCTCAGTAAACTACTAGTTTAGTAGTTTTATACTGCAAGTATATTCGTAAGTTTTCTTTAAGTGTACTTTACATCATACTTTAAGTATACTGCTATGTCCCTGTTTAGGTATTAATTTGTATATATTTTGTTGCATGAATATCTGAACATAAAAACATCAAAAGAAAGAACGGGGTATTTGCTTGTAAACAAACATTTTATTCTAGCTTCATGCATTCTTTTTTTTAAACACTTGAATTTGGATAAGTTTCATAAATAAATAAACAACATTTTGAACAAAAAGCTGAAAAAAAGGCTACGTCCTTCCCCTTTATTCTTTGAATTGGACTCAGACATGAAGCTCCCCCACCCACCCACCACTCCACCCAACAAATGCTTTGTTACACTTAGTACCACCTTTCTCTTTTCCTTATTTTCCGGCGTCCACCCAAACCATCCACTGTCCATAACGTTACACAGTTTTGATGCTGTTTTATGTCTGATCGTGTGACATTACATGTGGAAGCATCTGTTGTTTCGGTTTCTTCTTGGCTTGTTTCTGTACAGAAGATGTGTACTAGCGCCCCCTACCGTACAACAATGAAAACATGGATTCCCAGAGCACAAGTAGCTATAGCTCATATATATTTAGACTTTTTCGAAGTATAAGTCAAGTATACTTAAATGTCATTTTAAGTATGTTTCTGAGAAGTACATAAAAAGTAGACTGAAAGTTTTCTTTCCTATTTTTAGTTTAAAAGTATACTAATGAATAAACTTTTTCGTAAGGGGCCTGGGTATACTACTTTTTCCGCGTTCTGCTCTCTCGTGCACAGCTTTCAAAGTCTACTCAATCACAGACGAGCACGAACGGACGAGTTTGACATATGCGCAGTGCCACCTAGTGGACTCGTTCTGTCTGCGCTGTTTTGCGCGGATGCAAAAATTGGTGTCCGTTATTTTTGACCAAAGTAATATCAAGGTGACCAAAGATTTTAACGAAACCACCGTTGGAAGAGCTGTCATAATTCGTTCATGTTTGGAAAACTGCTTCGCAGATGGCGCTATTGAAGGGTTGCCATGTCCACTTATTATAAGCGATGCTTGTTAAGCATCTTTGAGCTAAAATTGGCTTATTTCCAAGGTTATGCTTTAAGATTTAAGTTCATTATGGCCTTGTTATTATTTGCCATTTTTTTATAGCAATATCTGGCAACCCTGGGTCAAGACATGCCTCCTTCCCTGTGATTTCTTGCATTACGCATTTAAATATGTCATTAACTAGTTGTTCAGTTCTGTACACACTGTAAATGCAGTTGCCACTACCTGATTTTTTCGGAAGTCAGTTCGGTTGTAGAATGCGGTCATCGCTCTTAAATTATCTAGCCACCTTAAATGACTGAACTGTGTACATACAGAGCAGAGTTAAGTACTAAAAGGTGAACTGACTAGCAAATTTAGATGCAGTATGTACAGTACATGGCCAGTGTTGTGAGAACATAATGACAGGATTCCTGATGATTCATGAGTATGTTATGCTTTATGAGAGCGTTTGAGTCACAGCATTAGTCACGCTGAATCATATAAACAATATCAGAGCCACATAATCCAGCACTCAAACTATAGCACAAAAACTCATTCTGATGCTCTCAGTAGTGTTTATAACAGACGGAAAGGGGAAAATAGCATGCTAATAATTATTAAAGTGGCAGATGCAGTCACTTCAGTCACACAGCGTGACACAATACTTGTTTTCATTTTAAACACTAGTCTCGTGTGTGTGCATGATAAACCGAGAAAGCAGAACAGGACAGTGAGGGTGACAAAAACACAGAGGAAAGACAGAAATAATCAGGAAAAGAGCTGAACGACTGATGAAAGCTATGGCAGGAATGTGAGCAGGAATAGAAAGAGAAAATCACAGATTGTTGAGGGGGTGGAGGTGAATGATTTACAGCAGCGTATGTCCAGGTGAACCAGCAGAACACAACAACAACTACCAATAATATTCACAGCACAGCATATTCATATTTGTTTATTTTAAACCGAAATACCATTTAATGGAACCAAAGTCAGTTGAGTTTGTTTGTGTAGTCTGTCTGTAGATTCTGTTGAAAGATGAAGCAGATAAAAACTACTGAACACAACAGAAAACATACTCTCATGTGAGCTGTTACTCATTTCATATGCAAATAAAGCCAGATGAACTGTTGGAAAATGGTCATGAAAAACAATTTTTTAAGGTTTCATAAACTTTTTATGCAAGTGGAAAAAACTGACACATGAATATTTTTAACATGTCAGTGAAGTGGCAAATATTGTCAAACTTTTTTTTTTTTTTTTTTTTTAATCTTTATTTTTAAAGTTTTTATCAACTTTGTGTAAATGGACAAATCCCAGGAAAACAAGCAATCATTAATATTTTTAAACATGTCGGAGAGAGTGGAAAATGGTCCCCACATTTTTAAGTTTTCATAAAACTTTATGAATAACAGTTTAATAGTTGGTTTACCTTCAGTGTAATGCCTCAGTACAATAACCAACCATAAACATGCCAATCAAAACACAAGATAAAAAATAAAAATATTATAATATAATCAATATAATATATATACGGTATAGTAAATAATAGTTGTCCCTAAGACATGTAGACGGGCAGTTTGTAGGACACTTTGGATAAAGGTTTTGATCCACTTCAAATGTTGGTTTGTGTGTGTAATATATATATTATATATATATTATATATTAATTTGTTTTTAATAACTTTGTGATTATTTAAGCGGAAACCAGCAACCCTTACAGTTTTACACGTGTCAAAGAGAATGGAAAATGTTCCTCAAAAAACAAAATTTTACATTTATTAATAAAGTGAGAAGTGTAATTAGTTCATAAAAAAACAAGCAAACATTAACATTTTTAACATCAGAGAGTGTGGAAAATGATTATAAAAACAAAATTGTACATGTTTTCATAAATTTTATGTTCATGCAAGTGGAACAACGTCGAGAAACAAGCCAACTTTAATATTTGTTACATTTCAGCGAGTGTGTGAAATGGTCTTTAAAACTCAATTGGAAACTTTTCATGTTTTCATGATAATGTGAGTGTAAAAACCTCAGGGAAAAAAGCAAACATTAACATTTTTAACAAGTCACAGAGAATGAAAATGTCCATTAAGCAAAACCTACATTTTATATTTAAAAAAACAATCAAACATGAATGTTTTTAACATTGCTTCCCCGATCGTTAGGGTTAGGGTTAGACCGATTTTGGTCAGTGAGGTGTTAACTAGTACCGCCAAAAACTAGTGAAGTCACTTCGTCACCTGACTTGACTAATAGCCGAGGGACTGGTTGATGAGATGAGTGATCTGTTATGATCAGGTGACGGATGATTGACAGCTGAGCTCTCTGCTCCACAGCTGGCTGGTTTACAGTGATCCGGGTTTCCAGGGTCTGCTGGCGGTTCTGGAGGCCGGAGAGTATCCGTTCCCGGAGGACTGGGGTTTCCCATCGCCTGCGGTCGGCTCTCTGAGGCCTGTGCGAATGGTACGCCTCACAGCATAACGTTATTCACCCGTCTGCAGTGGTCACACAGTGTGTCACCAGAACTCTGCTTGTTTTCCAGGGCGCTCTGAAGGTCGAGAAGCCAAACGCCGTCAAGGTTTGTGAGTTTCAGTGTCTTCACTAGAAGAAATGTATGTTCTTCCTCAGTATTTTCTGTTCTGTTTTACAATACAAATATTAAAACGTTCTTAAATCATCATACATTTACTGCAGATGCACCATGACTGAATATATGAACATATGAATGCATTAAATTTACGTGTTTATGCTTAAAACAAGAACAAATATCTGCCAGTGGAGTCAGAAAAATCAACTGAATTCAAAGGGAAAACACGTTTATTTTTCTAACTCCAATGGCAGATATTTGTTTCTTGATTCAAGTACACTGTAAAAAATAATTTTTCATTGTAAAATTTAGATTATTGGAGTATGTTTTACAAGGAACTTCATAATTTCATGTTTAATTCAATGAGTTACATGCTGTTTCTTTGTAATTATTTGTGAAATTTAGTAGCAATTTCGGAGTTTAAATTCTTTTTAATATAATATTAATTTATTTTAATAAATTTAAATTTTTTTTTTTTGCTTTTCCGGTTCGTTTCCCCCCAAAAAATACAAACAACCGGATAAACAACCACAAAATGATATAATATATGTAATACAAAATGACAATTAAAAAAAAAATTTTTTATTATACACTAACATTATATTATTGTATATATAATAACTAGATAACAGCACAACAAACAATGCGTATTATGTTATATATCATATATTATATTGAAAAGTTTAGATAATAATTAAATGAATATATTATATATAATAAAATCATACAGTCTTGTTTTCTGAAAATGGATCAAAATTAATTGACTCTGCTTAAAAACAAGAAAAATTGCTTCGTAATGAAGAGAAATAAGGTCGTTTTCCCTTTAAATTAATATTATTTTTCTGACTCCATTGACAGATATTTGTTCTTGTTTTGCGCTTAAACTTACTTAATTTTGATAAATTTTTCAGAAGACTTAATTTCTTGATTTAAGATATTTGTACTGGAAAACAGGACATAAACGCTGAGGAAGAGTATGATTTTCTTCATCACTCTGTCTCTCTCAGGCCGTGTTGTATGAAAAGGCCGGTCTGGAGGGCCGATGCGCAGAGGTTCAGGGAGACGTCTTCTCCTTCGCCAGGACAGAAACGGACCCGAGCGACCCGGACAATCACGGACTGAACTGTGTGGAATCACTCAAGATCCTCGGAGGCCTGTGAGTCCCGAACTCTGAGGTTTTCCCTCAGTATGTCTGTCTTGTTTTCCATTGCAAACATTTAAACATTTTTAAATCAACAAACATTATTTATCAAGCAAAATGACTGGACATGTTAAGTCTTAAAAAGTGATCAAAATGAAGTGATAGAAAAATAAGTTCAGTCATTGGCAGATATTCATTCTTGTTTTAAGCATAAACTCACTTCATTTTGATCACTTTTTAAGAAAACAAGACTTTTGTAGCAAGTAATTTTGCTTCTCAAGTAAAAGTTTGTTAATTTAAAGGGGTCATGAGATGCCTTTTTAAAATTATTTTATATTTCCTGAGGTACACTTATGATCTTAGTATGGTTTCTTCATCAAAAATGGTCATAATTTAGATATAAACAGTAATTTTCTACTCTGATTTGAGCACTCTGTTGAAAGGGGCGTGTCTACTGTGAGACTTCAATGGGAACGCCCACTGCTGTGATTGGCTAACATCTGTGCATATGAAATGAGCATCTGCATTTTTACTATAACAGCCACCAAGATGAACTAATTTCTTTAGCTAACAGCAGTATGACTCGTGTGATTGATGGACAGACGTGAGTTGTTCAGACACGCCTCCTTGATTACATATGTCGATGATGCACGTTAAGGGGCGTGTCGAGGAAAATCATGACGTCAGTTTCAAATCTGGACGATTCAGAAGAGTAGAAATTAATAATTCATATTTTAAATGGGGGCGTTAGCTCTGAGCTCTGAAACTTGCAGTGTTTTTATTTCGGAGTAACCTCTAATATGTGTAAATATCAAGAACAGTTTGATTCTTCAATTAATCACCCCTTTAAGGATGTTGTAGATATTTGCACTGGAAAACAAGACAAAAATACTGAATAAGAAAATCGCGGTTGGTTGATTGAACTCTACAACATTAAAACCCCCATTAACTGTGGTAAAATGACTGTTGAAAAGTGGTAGAGTTACTTTTAAAAGTAATGCGTTACAATATTGCATTACTCCCTAAAAGAGTAACTAATTGTGTTACTTAGTTTCATTTTGTGTAAAGTAATGCATTACTTTTACGTTGCATTTTCTCATTCATTTCTCAGCTGCCATTACTTATTTGAAAAAAGTATCTCAGATATTTTATTGTAAATGTAAAAGTAATGCATTACGTTACTGGTTACTTGAAAAAGTAATCTGATTATATAACTAGCGTTACTTGTAATGTGTAACGTTACTAGTTACTGTTAAAAAGTCAATCTTATTACATAACTAGCGTTACTGTTAATGCGTTACGTTACTAGTTACATGTAAAAAAAGTAATCTGATTATGTAACTAGCGTTACTTGTAATGCGTTACGTTGCTAGCTGCTTGTAAAAAGTAATCTGATTAAGTAACTACAGTATTTACTGCGTTACGTTACTAGCTAACTTGTAAAAAGTAACTGCTTATGTACTAGCATTACTTGTACTGCGTTACGTTACTAGTCTGTAAAAAGGAATCTGTTATGTACTAGCATTACTTGTAATGCGTGTACGTACACTACTTGTAAAGTAATCTGATTATGTAATAGCATTACTGTAATGCGTTACGTTACTACTACTTGTAAAAAGTAATCTGATTAACTAGCATTACTTGTAATGCGTTACGTTACTAGCTACTTGTAAAAAGTAATCTGATTATGTAACTAGCATTACTTGTAATGCGTTACGTTACTAGCTACTTGTAAAAAGTAATCTGATTATGTAACTAGCATTACTTGTAATGCGTTACGTTACTAGTTACTTGTAAAAAAAAAGTTATCTGATTATGTAACTAGCGTTACTTGTAATGTACCCCCGACACTGCTGTTGGATGCTTTACTCTCGTCTCATCTCAGGTGGGTGGGATACGATGGCGAGGGTTTTGAGGGGCAGCAGTTCGTTCTGGAGGAAGGAGAGTATTTGGACTGGACAGACTGGGGCGGGACTGGGGAAAAACTCCTCTCTCTGCGGCCCGTTTTCATGGTGAGTCTCATCTTTACTAGCCATCGGTCACCACGCTTCACTAGCTGGGTGATTAGTCAGGTTGTGCTTTAGCTGTCAGAGTGTTTGAAGGGTCCTGAAGCACTTTTTATTTTATTTAATTACACTTTAAAAATGTTCAAAGATTACTGGAGAAAATACTATTTCAGTCTTTTTACTTCAAAATTTCATGTTTAAATTCAATATGTTACTTATTGTTTCTTAGAAATTGCAAATAAGTTCACAAATTATTACAGAGTGAAAATTATTTCAAAGTAAATCCTTCACTGGATTTGTCTAATGTACTTCCTCCTGAGATTTTACATTTACATTTTCATTTAGTAGACGCTTTTATCCAAAGTGACGTACAATTGAGGACAATGGAAGCAATCAAAATCAACAAAAGAGCAATGATATGCAAGTGCTATAACAAGTCTCAGTTAGCTTAATGCAGTACACATGCATGTTTGTTAAAAAATTAATCTAATAAATACAAAGCACATGTAAGATAGAGCAAAGGCTAAAAAAGTGTTTGGAGCCTTTTTTTCTTTGTTAATTGTAAAAAATAAAAAGAAAAACAAGATAGAATACAAAAATAGAAAGCTAGTGTTTTTTTTTTGTTTTTTTTTAAGAAAACAAGCAGTTAGTAAATGAAGAGTGCGAGTCTAAAAGGGGCAAGTTTTTTTTTTTTTTAAGAATAGAATTAGAATAGAGAGTGCTAGTGTTAGAGGGTCAAATAAAGATGGAAGCTTTTTGGATTGAGTTGGGCAGGTCATTCCACCAGGGGGGAACATTTAATTTAAATGTCTGTGAAAGTGAATTTGTGCCTCTTTGGGATGAACAATAAAACGACGTTCACTTGCAGAACGCAAGCTTGTCCCCCCCCTAGAGGGCATCTCTCTGAAGTAATGAATTTAGGTAAAGGGCTGTAGAGCCAGTGGTGGTTTTGTTAATGCCTTGAATTTTATGCGAGCAACTACCGGTAGCCAGTGCAAATTGATAAACAGAGGTGTGACGTGCATTCTTTTCGGCCCTTAACAATTCATTAACAAGAGCTTGAACAAGGATTTGTGAAGCATGTTCTGAAAGAAAGGGCCTGATCTTCCTAATGTTGCAAATCTGCAGGACCGGGCAGTTTTTAGCAATGTGGTCTGGGAAAGTCAGCTGATCATCAATCATAACTCCAAGGTTTCTGGCTGTTTTTGAAGGAGTTATGGTTGATGTGCCTAACTGGATTGTGAAATTGTGATGAAACGATGGGTTTGATGGAACCACAAGCAGTTCTGTCTTGGCAAGGTTGAGTTGAAGGTGATGGTCCGTCATCCAATAAGAAATGTCTGTTAGACATGCTGAGGTGCGAGCAGCTATCGTCAGATCATCAGGATGGAATGAGAGGTAGAGTTGTGTGTCATCAGCATAGCAGTGATATTAAAAGCTATGTTTCTGAATGACAGAACCTAGTGATGCCATGTAGACAGAGAAGAGAAATGGTCCAAGAACTGAGCCCTGAGGCACCCCAGTAGCTATGTAGGAGCCATACTTACTATCTTATTTAATTTTTCTATATGTTCACTTATATATTAGTTTGCTGCTATATTGTTAATGTTGTTTATTTCTCTGAGTGCGTGCCCTCTATAGGTGTGAAGGGAAAAATGTTTAAAAGGATATGCCACCCCTGACAGGAGGGGGGCGCTGGTGCAAGAGCATACAGTCTTTCGACTGTGCGCATGGAGCTAAGATGGCATGGTGCAACAAGCCTGCAATTAGCCTTTAAGTTGTTTTTTGTTTTATGTTGCAATTCAAGTTAATTTTGGTTTAATAAACTTCAGTTATTGTTTGGAACTACAACAAGCATTTCTGGATCTATTCATGGTGCTTTGCACGCGTCTGAATATTGCATCAACACCTCCCACAGTGGCCAAGAAACAAGGGATAAAATTGGAAAGTTGAAGCTTGTTTTTACCACTACAAGCTAGATGTTGCGACTTGACCACCTCACCTCTCCAAGATACCTTGAAGGACCTATCTGAGAGATAAGACTCAAACCACTGGAGTGCAGTTCCTGAGATGCCATTTTCCAATAATGTTGACAGGAGAATCTGGTGGTTCACCGTGTCAAAAGCAGCGGACAGATCCAACAAGATAAGTATAGAAGATTTGGAATCCGCTTTTGCCAGTCTTAGGGCTTCAACAACTGAATGCAAGGCAGTCTCGGTTGAATGTTCACTTCTTAAACCAGACTGGTTGCTGTCCAGGAGTTTGTTCTGTGTGAGAAAGGCTGAGACTTGGTTGAACACAGCTCGTTCAAGTGTTTTTGCAATGAAAGGAAGAAGGGAAACCGGTCTGTAGTTCTCTAAAAGCGATGTGTTAAGGATGGGTTTCTTAAGTAGTGGGGTTATATGAGCTTGTCTAAATGCTGAGGGAAAAACACCAGTGTGAAGGGATGTGGTAATGATGTGAGTGAGTGCAGGTACACGGTACCACAGGTCAACAATACGAGGTTAGACTACAAGTACAACTTTTTAGGTTATATTTCAGTATGTTTCCCTGTGTTTTGTAAAAGCAATTTCTTTTGCATAGTTAACTGGTAAATTAAAATTTTACATTTTTTTTGTTTTTTTATTTTTTTTGTTTTTTTTGTTAAAATTTTTTTTTTTGGTTTTTTTTTTTTTTTTTTTTTTTTTTTTTTAAAAAAAAATTAACATTTTAATCTTAAATTTCACCATTGCTTCTCAATTTATTTTACTCTAACAAAAACAAATAAAAAATAATACAATATAAATGCTATATATATATATATATAAATATATATACTGTATATATACAGTATATACACTGTATAAATATTCATATAAAACGAAATAATATAAAATAATATTTCAATTATTTAACAACACATTTGCATGTTCACAGTTCTTTGATGACTGTTAACGGTCACATGATATGCAAGTAAACAAACAAAAGATTTCATTGCTTTATTTTAAATGAAAGCAAATACTTAATTTTACATTTATATGATTTAATTAATTATTAGCTGTTCATCAGCTCACAAACCCCAATTTGGGGAATTGTTCCTCTTTCGAAAGTCACTTTGTAAGCGTCTGCTAAATGCACGAATGTAAATTGGAAATTCTGCCTAAATTCATCCCCTTTAAAGCACCGTTGTGTGCAGCCATAAAAACACTGAGTGCTCTGTTCTGTTCAGCTCAGTTCCTCTCTGTCCAGCTGTTTTTGAACTCATAAACACATGCTGTGTAAACATGTCTAAGAAACACCTGTGATCGAGATCAGTTTTGCACATCTCATTTTCTTTCTTAATGGGTCTCTGATCTCCATCAGTCATTATTACTGAAGTTAGTAAACAGCCAAATGCATTACGCAACCTCCATCAGCACATACCTGCAGTGTTTATGAGCTCTGGACACACAATAGCAGGAAATAGCAGAACCAGAACCAAACGCTTGCCAACTGCTTTCTAATTTAAGACAACCGAAGGCTGTGAAATGCTTTGTTTTTCAGGATTTCTGCTCCCCTCATATGAAGATGTTTAGTGAGCCGGCTTTCTCAGAGCGTGGTGTCAGCATCGACCTCCTGGAGCCGCTGGATAACGCCATGAACACACGCTACGGCCCGCAGACGCGCTCCATTGAGGTCCTGGCCGGAGTGTGAGTTGCTTTCTTCATTACGGAGTCCAGAAGTAAAAACTCACTTTAGAGAATTTGGTTTTTAATAACTTATAAACCATTAAAGAGCTCCAGGATTGTTAATCGATGGTACATGTTTCTGTTTAAACCATCAGTTTGCATTATTTCAACATTTTTAAAATAATCCCATTTAACGGCAGAATTTATGGTGAACAACTACATTACCCATGATGCTGTTCGGAAAATTCCACCAATCAGAGAGTAGCGGTGGGCGCTTTAGCTCTGCCCACTCCCATGAAGCATTGTGCGATATAAACTTGCAATAGTGAGGAAAAAAGATCAGAATTGTGAGATTAAAAATTCAGTTACTTTTTTTTTTTTTTTTCTTGTTTTGTGTCAAAAGCAAAACAGAACAAAGAACAAAATTGACAGCATTTAATGGCAGAATTTGTGGTGGAAAACTACATTACCCATAATGCTAAATTCCACCAATCAGAGAGTGGCAGTAAACCAAGCCCCACCCACTCTAATAAAGAACTGGCTTTGTCAAAATATTTCAATTATATATATATATATATATATATAATATATCTATCTATTCTATATATATATATATAGATATATATATGAAATATATCGTTTATAGAGATTACATCAACAGCAACTAATTTTCTGGAACCAAACAGTGGGCTGGCTCTAATGCACTCTCTTCGGCCAATCAGGATGTCCATCACTGAAGTGACAGCTCATCAATAGAAAAGTGTGTGTCTGACCAAAAAAGTGGCTCAAAGTTACATGCCATTCGTTTCCGTCTGCTAGTGCTTCCACAGAACTCATGATCGCACCTGTTCAGGTAAATGCACATTGTTTCCCGCCGCTAGCAGGTCATGTGACACAGACACCTACACGAAAACAGGTCTGCCTCGGGCTGATCGACATTCAGAGGAACGGAGGCCGTCTGCCAGAACATGACAACAACAGAGGAGCATAAATGCAAATAATGTGAAACGACAGAAAGAGTGTGTGCTTGCTGCTGCGCTCCTCACAATCCATGCGGTTCCCTGTAATTACTGAATGTGTGTGTTGTGTGTGTGTGGTGTGTGTGTGAGAAGGGCACCGCCTTTTACAATGTATAAACACATACAGGCTTGTATTAGGTTGAAGCACTAATCACACACACACACACACTTTTCTAGTGCAGACAGAAGCATAAAGGCTGTGCGTCTGATTATGCGTGTGTGTGTGTGTGTGTGTGAGAGAGAGAGAGACGCATGCATGAAGGCAGGTCTGGATTTGTTCAGGCACATGTGTGGGCGCCTCAGCTCTGTGAGTCTCATTATGTTGGGAGACGCTGTAGTTTTGCTGCGTTAAATGTCATTTTGGGCATACATTAACTGTGAAGCTTAAACACTGACGACCTTCGGATCATTTCTATTCTACTTTTCTACTCCACAACTGCAGCTGCGCTCTTCTCATATGTGACCCTGGAGCACAAAACCATCCATAAGGGTCAATTTTTCGAAATTGAGATTTATACATCGTCTGAAAGCTGAATAAATGAACAAATGAGTGGTTTGTTAGGATAGGACAATATTTGGCTAAGATACAACTATTTGGAATCTGAGGTGCAAATAAATCTAAATGTTGAGAAAATCGCCTTTGAAGTTGTCCAGATGAAGTCTTTAGCAATGCATATTACTATTCAAAAATTAAGTTTTAATATATTTAGGAATTTACTAAATATCTTCATGGAACATGATCTTTACTTAATTATCCTAATGATATCATGATATAAAAAACTACATTACCCATGATGCTGTACAGAAAAATCCACCAATCAGAGGGTTGTGGTGAGCAAATGTTAGAAAGCTGTTTACCTCCGCCACTTTTAATGAAGCACTCACTGTCTGTCAAATATGTTCAAATATTTTCTTGTTATATATATTCTGTGTGTGTGCCACACTTTTTTCATAAATTTATAAGTGTGACCCTTATAATGTATTGTTGGCTATTGCTACCAATATCCCCCAGCGACTTAACACTGCTTTTGGGCTGCAGACACAAATGTGAACATTCTTGTGATAGTTTTACTTGATATTAGTTCAAACAGTGTTGGGTAAAGTTACTTTTAAAGTAATGCATTACAATATTGCGTTACTCCATAAAAAAGTAACTAATTACGTTACTTAGTAACTTTTTATGGAAAGTAATGCGTTATGTTACTTTTGCGTTACTTTTTAAATCTGGACAGGGCTTGCTTGTTTGTTTTTAAAATAAAATAATTTTTTGGCGAAAATAAAAGCCTTTTCACACCAAAAGTGAAATGATTAAGCCTCAGGCCTACAGTAGAATGCAGAAGAAGACATTTAACACACTCAGCATAAAAGACACAAATGTTTGTCTGGAGTAATTTGTGTTTATTAGTACGGCTGAACTGCATCATCGAAGGTCAGAAGCAAATAGAATGGGATTAAATACATAAAGGATATTTGTGTTGTTTAACATTTAATTATTGCAGGTTTGCGTCATATTCTGAGTTGTTGTTTTTATTCATTTTGAGGAATACTGAATCTCTGTTTTTCGTTTAGTTTGTGAGTGAGATGAATTCATGCATATTCATATTTATTTTAGAACTACAGTAACATCTTCTGATTTCTGTCGCCATGGCAACACCAGAGCTGTCACTCAATAAACTGGAAACAAAGTAACTTGCGTTACTTATTTGAAAAAGTAACTCAGATAATCTCTTGTAAATTAAAAAGTAATGCGTTACTTTACTAGTTACTTGAAAAAAGTAATCTGATTACGTAACTCGCGTTACTTGTAATGCGTTCCCCCCAACACTGGTTCTAAAGGAATAATTCAGCCGGAAATGATCATTTATTCGCCCTCATGCTTCTTCAAACCAGAATGACTTTCATTCTTCAGTGAAACAGAAAAAGAGACGTTTAGCAGAATGTTGACGCAGCTCTGTGCCGGAGAGGACAGAAGTGAATGCATGTGATGGATCTGTTGTAGGTGGGTGGCGTTCGAGGGCCCCGGGCTCTCGGGTCAGCAGTATGTTCTGGAGAAGGGTCTGTACGGAAGCCCGGAGGACTGGGGCTCATCCCACAGCCGGATCTGCTCGGCCGTCCCTGTGATTCTGGTGAGAGTCATGATCTGACGGCTGCTGGACAATATGAGGGACTGATGATGTTTGATGAACAGAAACACATTTATTTTCTGTAGCTGGAGCGTGGATTAAAACTGAAAATAGAGGCGCTTATGATTTTATAACTGGAAAATCATGGCCCAAGATCAGTTATTTATGTGTGTATTTAATATTTCAGGAAAATCTGGAAAACTCCTGCCACTTCCAGGTTTGTAAAATAAATTGTTTATTTGTTTATTATTCCAATTATTATTAGGATTCTTCTACTTCTTTCTTCTTTTAGTTCAGATTGTTCTAATAGTTTATTTTGATATAATAACATTATGTTTTTTTTTTAATGTTTTTAGAATTATATGCGTGTGTGTGTGAAATTATTGTTATTATGTTGTTCTAATTGTACGATAATTATAATATGTATTTTATATATATATCTGTTGTTCCAATGTCCCCAATTTTATTATTATTATTTTATAATTTATTAAATTAATTTAATTAAAATTTAATTTAAATTAAACAGCTGCCTAACAGTTTAGCTGCACACACACACATATCAATTTCAATATATTTATATATATTATACATAATTATATAACCTAATTCTAATTATACCTTATTATTTTTTACCTATAATTGAATTCTAATAAAATGGATTATTTTGCATTGTTTTTTTTTTGGGGGGGGGGAGATAAACCATTGTTTATTTCATTTTCCTATTCTTGTTTTATATATATATATATATATATATAAATATAGCATTGTGTCTCATTCTCCTAATTTCAAAAGGTCAGTGAATGTTAATATGGAGTGTAATTTTGTTGATGTAATAGATTGAGCTGTTCTCTGAGTCTGGATTCGGTGGAACGTCTGTCCTGCTGCAGGACTCGTTACCCACAATCCCCGGCGGCTTCAGTGTGCGCTCCTGCAGGGTTCATGCGGGCAGGTTCGTTAGCTCTGTCCTGTCATCAGTCTCTATCTGTGTGTGTTTCTGCCCTCACATGAGTTGTGTGTTGTGGTGTGTGTGTGCAGCTGGCTGGCGTTCAGCGGCGAGTGTTTCTCGGATCATCAGTGTGTTCTGGAGGAGGGTTTTTATCCTGATCTGAGGATGATGGGTTTCTCTGAGCCGGACGCATCAGTGCTGTCGCTGCAGCCCACGGGACTCGTGAGTCTGTTTCAGACGCATCACATGTGACTCTGCTTCATCAGAGGTGTGTGTTGTGTTCTGACAGCTGAGTGTGTGTGTGTGTGTGTGTCAGGAGCTCTCGGTGCCGGCGCTGCTGCTGTTTGAGCGCTCTGGACTCAGAGGACGGAGGACGCCGCTGAAGACGGCTTCGGTGAATCTGCAGCTCACACACAGCTGCTCCAGGTTCAATCCTTGCTGGTGCGCGGCGGATGTGGGAACATCACACACACATCATTTCATTGGTCGTTCATAGTCGTGCATTCATTCATTCATTTGTTCATTCATTCATTCATTCATTCATTAGTTTGTTCATTTTTATTCATTAGTTTGTTCATTTTTTCATTCATTTATTTAGTCCTTCATTCATTCACACGATACTGCAGCGTCCATTCATGCTTCACATCAGCGTTTAGTTCTAGAGTTTGACTTTATGTGCTTTTGTCATTATTATTATTGCTTTATTTCTTTATATATTCTTAAATACTTAACTTTAATTGGTTTTTGTCATCAGTTTTAGATTTAATCATTTTTTTTAGCTTTTAGCTTTAGTCATTCGCCAATGTTTTATTTTATTTGTATTTCTGTTAGTAAAAATAATTTTTGATGGTTGTAGTTTTAGCCCACAATAACAAAAACTCCCCTACCAGCATTATCCGTGTATAACTGAGATTCTATTATAGTTACTGAGATACTATCATAGCTTTTATTAATATTTTCAATTAGCTTTTATTTTTATATTTTCATTTTAAGTTAATGTTTTAGTAATTTTGTTGTGTTTTATTTGTTTGGTGTTTTGTAAAATATATCTGTGTAGTTTTTATTCGTTTTTATTTCACTTTTAGTTGTTTCAGTAAGTTAAAGGGCTCCTATTATGCAAAATCCACTTTTACATGGTGTTTGAACTGAAGTGTGTGTTGGCAGTGTTGAACAAACCCTCTGCCAAATGATAACAAAAAAAAAATCCACCCACTCCTCATTTTTTATCCCCATTAAACCAAGTCAGTCTCACTAGGCCTGCTGTTTTGATTCTCTATGCGTTGTGACATCACATTGCATAGGGCCGGGCCACAGGGTTTGATTGACAGCCCTGCATTGCTATAGTTCCCGCCCTCAGCGGTTGTACGCTGTCCTCCATGTTCTCCGCGCTCGGGCCGCTGTAACGTCAACAATGTCTCACAAGCAATCCCAATGCTCTGTGTTTGGATGCAAGACTAGAACATAAGAGTCTTCATTTTCTCCCAACATCTGAGCTGCTGAGGACGCTGTGGATTACTCCTCTCTGCTCATGTGCTGCTCATGTTTACTGGTCTCCATGAACACAGTGATTCAGTGCTTATATTCGGCGGATCTGCAGGAATGAGTCTCAGTTTCTGAGTATGTGAGAGTGGAAAAACTTCAGTGCTGCGTCAGATTCAACAGAGTCGTGTGAAACGCTCACGTTCCACGTTCCTCCAAACCCTGAACAGAACAAGCAGCACATCCAGCACAACAAACACATGCCAACAACACTGCTTTACTTCATACTTAAGAGTGCTGTGCATTTATAGCATTAGTACTGTACAGTGTATTGTGCATTTATCTTACTGGAAGTGTGTGTGTGTGTGTGTGTGTGTTGATTGACAGGTGGGTTCTGTACGAGGATCATAACTTCAGAGGCTCTCAGTTGCTGCTGAAGCCCGGCGCTGTTCCTGATTGGCCCAAACTCTCCTCCTGCTGCGATTCGGATCGCTTCGGCCACTCACGCAGGTGAGAGGCTCCGCCCACTGCAGCTCCTGTGGCGAATCATGAGTGCTGGGGGTGGGGCTATCAGAGTGTCTAGATGAGAGATGGATCAATATTTGCTGTGCATTTGAGTCTCACAGTGTTTGTGTTTCACTGGCACAGAAACAAGTGCATTTCCGTCTGCGGAGCAAAGAGGCGGGGCTACTGATGTCCGTCAGCGGCTCATTGGACGACATCAAACTGATGCGTATCCAGGTGAGCGAGGAAACGGGCGGAGCTGAGCAGATCTGGACCTATCGGGACGGTCAATTACAGTGCAAGGTAGTAATTGAAGTTTCAGCGACCCGTTACACAACTCGGCACTTTTCTGCTTCTGTAAATTATTTATTAATTATTCAATTACTACTAAATTATTGTGTAAATTATGCTTAAATTATTTAATTAATATATTTGTATTAAAATGCATTATTCATAAACTATTAATAAGATACACTTATTATGTAATCTTGTACCTTGAGAAAATATCAAGAAATTAAAGAAAAACACAATATCTAGTATAATTGCTGAAAACAAAATAAAATCTATAAAAAAGTCACCCTGTATGTTGAATTTTTGGAACATTTTTATTTTTGTTTTTAAGTTGAATTACTAAAATATTCAACTAACAAATAAAATACTAATAGCTAAACTTAAAAAAAAACAATGCACTGGTTTAAAAATATAAATTACCAACCAGCAAACTTTACAATAAAACAATAAAACTGTGAAATTAAAATTACCACTAAAATATACACATTTCACTAAAATCTAATTCAAAAATAAACAAATAACGAATTAAAATAAACTAAATCATGGAGTTTAAGAACTATAACCCAGACATTAAACAGAATACATTTAAGTTTTAAAATATAAGTAATGAAAATAATAAATATAAAACATATTATGTTATAAAGATATAAAACTATAAGAAAAGTGTATTTCCCGTGGTGATAAGTAGGAGATTAGGAAAATATTCATTTTATTTCTGTTTTTTGCTTGTAATTGTGTGTGTATTAAAGTATTGTGGTGTGTGTGTGGTGTCTCTGTGTGTTTGTTGTTTGTGGTGTGTGTGTGTGGTGTGGCCCTCGGTGGTGTTAGGGTGTGTGTGTGTGTTGTCTCTGTGTGTGTGTGTGTGTGTAATCTGTGTGTGTGTGTCTCTGTTGTGTGTGTGTGTGTGTCTGTGTGTTTCTCTGTGTGTGTGTGTGTGTGTGTGTGTCTCTTGTGGGGTGTGTGTGTGTCCTCTGTGTGGTCGGTTTCTCATTGTCTGCTGGGGTGTGGTGTGGACGTGAGTTCTGGTGTCCTGATGTCCGGCAGCAGAGTCGTTCTCTCCGCTGAACCTGGAAAACCGCAGCAGCTCTGGAGCGTCACGAGCGAGGGGTTCATCCAGAGCCACGCCAGACCAGAGCTCGTGCTGGAGGTCAAAGGTCAGAGAGATCCATCATGTTCACATCTGATCCTCAGGATCTTTTGAGGAGCGTTTGTTTCCAGAAGCTTTACTTTCACTGTTCCTCAGCGGAGGAATGATCTTCACAAGCCTCCAGAACATCTCACATCTTCTGAGGAGCCTTTATTTCTTCAGCTCTCAATCACTGCATTATATGTTTGGAGCATTTCAGTCTCATCTCACTGAGACAGATTACTGGAGATATAGAGCGACGACTGATATTTAGATCATTTTATGTCAGTATCTGCTGCACTGTTATAAAGATCTCATTGATTTAAATCACAAGCATCAGAATCTCATCATAGAAATATCCGCTTATGCAGCAAATTCATATTTTTGCTCAGTTTGAGTCTCTGAATAAAACTGAGCTGTTTTTTCCTCCATATTCTCACTACATCAGACTATATGAGCCTGATGATCAAATATAATGCATATGCAGACTAGTTTTAATAAGTGTTTTTTAATTAAGTGTTTTCTTTAAATGACTCTGAGGAACAAACCAGTGAATCCTGGAAGAGATTGAGCTGAATATACTGGCTCATAAATCCACATGACTGATGCTAAAGTGTTATTTATCAGCAGGAGCGCAGGTTAACATGAGCCTGTAGCGCCACCTGCTGGATTCACACACAACCTGCTGATATATTCACCCAGAAAACCAGCTCCAGTGCTCCTCATTAACACACAAACCACCGCTAATCAACTCAACAACCAGAGAAACAAAGTCATTTAACATGATGACATGCTTGCCTCATATTTCACATGAAGCACTGAAAATAAGTTATATTTTGCAGAAGAAAACCAAGCATATTTGGCGAGCCATTATTATTTATTCATTTAATTATTTATTTAGCATTGTGACATTTGTCATTTAAACGTTTAGGGCAAGAAAATGTCATTCTTAAACAAATATAGTGACAAAAATTATGTTTTCAAAGATTATTATAGAAATAATTTTAATGTATTAATAATAATAATGTTAGGTTACACTTTATTTTAAGGTGTCCTTGTTGCAGTGTAATTTAAGTACGCTAAATCTTAATTAACTGCAGATACTTACTATATGGTTAGGGTTTGACTTGCATGTTTAATTAAATTGCATGTTTAACTTAATTATGGTTTACTATACGTACTTGTAATATGTGTAACAAGGACACCTTAAAATAAAGTGTTACCAATTGTTAATTATTTTTTTTTAAATCGTTATTATTTTTGAAAATATATTTTATTATTGTTATTATTATTATTATTTAGAAAACAATCATTCAAAACCACTCTAAGTTTGTTTAATTACATGATGATGTATTAATTACATTATTTAAATCACATTAATGGCCTGAATCTCATTAAGGAATTCCTGAATCAAAATATTATATTTTGCAAAAAGAAGCTAAGCATATTTGTAAAGCTATTGATTGCTATTTATAAAAAAAGTAAAGTTCTCTTTAATACAGTGATAGAAATAATGATCTTTTTATGATCTGGCTCTGTGTCTCTGCAGGAGGTCAGCAGTTCGACAAACACCAGATTATCGTGA
Source organism: Sinocyclocheilus anophthalmus (assembly GCA_018155175.1). Classification (NCBI taxonomy): domain Eukaryota; kingdom Metazoa; phylum Chordata; class Actinopteri; order Cypriniformes; family Cyprinidae; genus Sinocyclocheilus; species Sinocyclocheilus anophthalmus. The sequence continues at coordinate 588,804 of JADLZN010003349.1, forward strand.
ATGAATTCCACCCAGACAAGCTGAATCAGCGCTGGACTCTGGAGATCCTCTGAGCTGCGCCACAGGACCCACTGCTCTGCTGCGGAGCTGCGCCAGGGGGACCATCAGCTGTGGAAATCTCATTCTCATGAGAGCCAGTGGATGGAAAATCACCATAATCAGCTGGACGTTGTATGTCTTTTATACATGAACTCTCAGATCGACAGGAAGAGCACATACTTGAACAATAATAACTGTTTTCTTTTGTGTAAAGTGCATAAACGTGCCTGTGTGGACACTGATCTCAGCTGTATTAAAACACGAGGCATTTAGAAAATGTGTTTAAAAGAAATGTTTGTTGTGTTCTAATCACTGAGACGTGTGATCAGCTCTGTGCTGATTGGCCTGCGGGGATTGGCTGGCTGCTGATTGGCTGTCAGGGGATTCTGGTTGTTTTATGGTTGAGATGTTTCAGACAGAAGCCTCTTCTCGCAGTCAGCACAAACCAGACCGTCCGCTGTTAAATCAGTATTTATCTGCATTCAGAAGAGCCACGTCCAGGCGTTATGGAGTGTTACAAAACCATGTAATAGTGAAGCCAATTCACAGTTGTATCTCAGAGTTCTGACTTTATTCTTGTAATTCTGAGAATATAAACTTGCAGTTCTGAGAAAAAGAGTTGCAATCATCTTTTTTGTATTTTTTTTATTCCGTGGGAAAAAGTAAATCCTTGAGTTGCAAGAGAATTGGGAGGAAAAAAGTCAGAATTGCCATTTTTTGTTTGTTTATTTTGTGGCGGAGATCAAAAACCAACAAGAATTATTTAAAAATCAATTACTGGAATTTATTATTAGACTACGCTGTAAAAAAATTCATTTTAAAATCTTGTCTTGTTGAATTGTGTGTGAAGTTGAAATTGGTTTTGAGTTATTATTTTGATGAGTTAAAGTAATGAAAAAACATGTCATGCAGGGTTATTAGAGATAAGTAAATCTAAAACAATAAAAAGATGTGGAACAGAAAAATAACATTCAAAATATTAATTAAAACTATAACAGTATCTAGATAAAATATTGCTGCCATGCTCCTATCATTTTTATACTGCACATATATTAATTATAATGTATTAAAGGGATAGTTCACCCAAAATGAAATTCTGTCCTGAATACTCAACTGGTCTCATGTCGTTCCACGAACACCTCGTACTAAACAATAATACCTACTTTATTCAACTATCCGTCCCTTTTTTGGAGAGCTACATCACAACATAAACAGCGAACAGGGGAAACGCACTTACGAGTCGATACGCTCCTGCAACAGACACCGTATGTGATTCTCTCTCCTAAGGACCGGCCGAAAGCGCTATATAGGAAGTGACAAATCTGGTATGATGCGAATTGATCATCAACGTTGTTGGAATAAACTAATACCTTGCGGAAATGATTGTTTTCCTGGTGTGGCGCGCCCCCACACGAAAGACCTAATCCTTGGTACTATGCGGTTCGGACAGCGCACTACGGTGGGAAATGAGCCAACTGTACTGTTACTGGATTATTTAACTTGTCCTTGTTATTTTCTGAGGCTTGATCGGTTGTATCCTTGCTGTCTAGGAGAGTCAGAAGCTCTCGGATCACAGAATAAGCTTAATTTGTGTTCTTAAAGGGGTGTGTGTGTGGTGTGTGGTGTGTGTGGTGTGTGTGTGTGTGTGGTGTAAAAGTGATGGCTCAGTCAGCGTCATGCTGCCGTCAGCTCCGGTTGCGCACAGTAAATACCGAGTGGTGCCAAGAATGTGAGCGTAGAGCGGCACGGACTGCAAAGCGGTGCCTGAGATGTAGGGTGACGAGAACAGGCTTAGAGCCACACACCGCTTCTGTCTGTGAGGTGTGGGTGTCTGAGTGTGTTGAGGAGAGAGAGAGAGAGAGACCTGCCTGCCGAGTACTGAGTACATCTGCTGCAAACTGTAAATGAAGAAGACAGATGACGAGGTACAGACTGAGCAGCCATACTCTGACTCTAGAGACGGGCAGATATCCACAGCACTGGCTGCCCAGAGAGAGCCGCATCTGCCCATACTGTAGCTCCCACATCGAAGCAACACCATCCTCACCAGCCTGCCCCAACTACAAGACATTAGAAACCATTTGATCCCCCAAATATTGAAATATCTGTTTCCCCCTGCATTTTGAAAATGTTAACACTGCTGGTTGAACACAACCTATCATAATTGGACTACGATGACACAATTCAAGATTGTATCTTACTACAGCAAGATACCATTGATGCTGCTCACAAAAAGAGGAGGATCCAACAATCATTATGCGCCCACACACACACACACAACACCAAACACACAACACAACACACACACACACCACACACACACAAAACACACACACAACACACACACACACACACCACACAAAAAAACACACACACACACAAAAAAACACACACACAAAAACACACACACACACCACACACAAACCTCACACACACACACAAACACATACACATGAATTATAAATTGTTCTTAATAAATCTATCTACGATTCTAAAATGTAAATTTTTTACTTTTTTACAAATGTATACTACATACTTTTTTTGTTGCATATGATATCTGTTCTAGATTCAATGTAAATACTATGCTTTGGCAATACATTGTAACAGTTGTCATGCCAATAAAGCACATATTGAAATTGAAAATTGAGAGAGGTGTGTGTGTGAAGAGTGTACGAGAGAGTGTGTGTGTGTGAGTGTGAGTGTGAGTGTGTTGTGTGTCGTGTGTTGTGTGTGTGTGTGTGTGTGAGAGAGAGACAGAGAGTGTGTGTGTGAGATAGAGAGAGTGTGTTTGGTGAGGAGTGTCTGTGTCTGTCTGTCGTGCGGGTCTGTCTGTGTTGTGTGTGTGTGTGTGTGTTAGAGAGTGTCGTGTGTGTACTGTCCGTCTGTTTTTGTGTGTGTTTTGTGGTGTGTGGCATGAGAGTAGTGTCCGGTTGTTGTCTGTCTGTCTGTCCTGTCTGTCCTGTGGTGTTGTGTGTGTGTGTGTGGGTTGCGTGGTGTTTGAGAGAGCTTTATCTATCGCATCAGTCCCTGTCATCGCGTGTTTTGTGTGTGGTTTGTGATAGAGGAGTGTTCTGTCATGTGTGTCTCTGTCTGTGTTGTGTGTGTGTGTGTGCGAGAGTGGTCGTGTGTCTGTCTGTCTGTGTGTGTTTGTGTTGTGTGTGGTGTTGTGTGTTGAGAGAGTGATCTGTCGTGTTCTGACGTCTGTCCATGTGCTGTCTGTGTGTGTGATGTTGTGGGGTGGGTGTGTGTGTGTGTGAGAGGGCTTCTGTCTGTCTGGTGTGTGTGGTGTTTGTGTCGTGAGAACCCTAGGGAGCGTTGTACTTGCCTCGATCCACATCTGGGTCCCGCCTGATGATGGGTATTGGACGTTCGTAGAGAATCGCCGAAGAACTCCCTGCAGGTGGGTGCGGTTGTGTGGCGGGGTCTCGGGTGCGTGTGTGCTGCGCCTGTCCGTCTGGCCTGCCTGTCCGATAGAGGTCTTGGGGTTTTGTGTGTGGTGCGTGGGTGAGCGTCAGAGTGGCCTGTTCTTCCTGGCGTGTGATGTGTGTGTGATCGGGCTGGGGTGGGGGTTGTGTTGTGTGTGTGTGTGTGGGGTGCATGACGTCAGAGGTCTGTCTGTCTTTTCTGTGTTGTAGGTTGCAAAGGGTGGGTCGTGTTGTGCTGGGGCTGGTGTGTTCCGTGTGTGTGTGTGTTCGTCCGTTGGTTGGTGTGTTACGTTGTTGTGTCTAGAGAGAGTTCCGGCTGCATACAGTCCTGTTTCTGCTTGTGTTTGAGAGTGTCGTGTGCGTCCTGTCTCCTTTCATGCGTCCTTCTGAGGTGTGTGTTCTGCTGTCGCTGATGGAGTGTTGTGTGCTGTGCGTGTTGTGTTGTCGGTGGTCGTGGTGTTGCTGGTTGGTGTGTTGCTGTGTGATGGTGTCTTCCTGCTCGTGTATCGCTTCCAAGCAGCCAGAGTTGTCCCGCTCCGGTCCTTTCTGCTCCTGCCCGCGCTGCAACATTAAAAATAAACTCGAAGCAGTGGAAGTAAAACACGCGCAAATAGCGGCCCAAAGGACGCACTTATGCACTCTGTAACTCATGTATGTGGAATTATTAAGGTTCTTTTTCATTCATAATCGTAAGTCATAGCCCCTCTCCATTCGCTGTTAATTAAAGCTGCCACAGTTGGTTATTAAGTGTGTTTCGGTTATTTAAGTTCATCATCCGGGTATTTAAAGTGCACTTGTTCTTTTTGTAATTTTCAGTGTGAACGCAGTACTTGCACTAGCTATACTACAAAATGTCACAGACTATGGTTTCAAAAACTTATTTTAACTTATAGCCTACTTTATTTGTCAGAGAAACAAGTGCACAACCATCTTCCGAATTCTATCTTTGACCTTCTGTTTTGCGGTAGCTCTGTTCACAAAGAGCGAGCCAGCTGTAAATGTTATGTGTCTAGCTTCCGTTCTCATCCGCGTCCAGCTATTTTAGCTGCTGGTTTTGCTGCTTGATATTGAAAATTGGTGTGTCTTACCATACTAGTTTAATGTATTATCTTAATTCTGACACACTGGTTTGTAGTGCAAACAGTATTAGCGTTTACTGCACGTCGTTATTCTTCTGGTTATTTCCCTACAGCGGCTAATGAACCGGAAGTCTCACACATTCATAGAAATTTTGATTTCTCTCACATCAAAATCCAGCCACATATGTGTTTAGAGCTGTTTAAACGCTGCTTGATCTGTGCAGATTTCTCTCCTGATTCACACCAGAACACTGACTCACTGGAGGAAGAGTTATTATAGATTATAGACTCTATGGTATTTTAGTTTAAAACATCTTAATGCTGGATTTGTTTAAGCTTTTGTCTTCTCCAGATGTTAACTGAAGGACTGAGTGCTGTGGAGTACTTGTTGGATTACTTGTAATGTTTTTATCAGCTTCTCGTTCTGACGGCACCCATTCACTGCAGAGCATCCATTGGTGAGACACTGATGCAATGCTACATTTCTCCAAACCTGACGAAGAAACAAACTCGCCCACATCTCGGAAAACAATTGACCCCCCTGGATGAAACATTTTTTAGCAAATTTTCATTTTTGGCTGAACTGTTGCTTTAGAATACAGTAAAATGGCCAAAGCGAGCACAAAGGGAACAGAAGCCGCTGATGATTGAGAGGCCATCGCACACACACAATGACCGAGGGAGCTGATTAAATCTTGTGTCCAAGAAAATCAGGACAGAGCAGAACAAACAGATTCAACCTCCCATCCACAGAATCAGATGAGATGAAGAAACGCGCTGCATGCTTTATGGTTTTAGTGTGGTGTTCACACCTGATATGATGCAGGAATAGAGTTTAAGACAGACGCAGAAGCTGTCCTGTGTAATTGCTGTCAGCTGCTCACAGACACAGACGATGTAATGAGCACTCAGTAATTAAACTCAAATCTTACATAAGAAACTCAGCGCCAGCATTCAGAACAGAACAGAGAAACCGCCGTCTGTTCTGAGCTGATTCACCATAGCTTTTTATCTTTGCAGAGATATCAAAAAATTAAGGGTGACATATTATGCCCCTTTTTACAACATATAAGTCTCATGTGTCCCCAGAATATGTCTGTGAATTTTCAGCTCAAAATAAGATCATTTATTATAACATTTTGAAAAATGCCTATTTGATTGGAGAAACACTCTGTTTTTCGGGCCTTTAAATGCAAATGAGCTGCTGCTGCCCGCCTCCTTTTCCAGAATAGAGCTGTGCCATGAACCTTCTAAAAAATCTGTTTTGGTTCTGATTATTATGTTTATTTGCTGAAATCATGTGTTTTAAACCATATGAGTTTAAACTTCTGATATAGGGTTTTCTGAGCGCACACATCTGAAGCACACGCACAGAAAGCGGCTGTCACAGCATGTGAGTACTAAACTAAGTTCTCTTTCACACACAAGTTTACGTTAAAAACACACATGAGTTACAAAAACAGTGGGTTATGTCTGTGAAGGTAAACCGCTGGGAAATAAATCACATGTTTATTTTAGACCTGTGTGGCAGCAGAAATATACAGTAAATAAATCAATAAACGCACTGCTCTCTTGTCTCCTCTGAGGCCGGGACTCTAAACAGTGTTCTGAGCTCCTTTGTGCAGCCAAAGACAGAACAGTTAACAAGTTTTGCTATGGCATTAGAACTGGTACACCGTTGTCGCTTGCGAAAACACAATGACAGCGCCGTGGGTGGAAACTTACAGATTAAGGGGCGGGAATATTATAATGAGATCACTTTGCCACGTCACCAAGAGAGCGAAATCAGACACGCTCGTTTTCTCCGACGCTTGCAGAAAAAGGCTTACCAAAACAAAGTTACTGGGTTAATCTTTTTCACGTTTCCTTGGTTGGTAGATGCACCGGGGACCTGATTATAGCACTTACAACCTGGAAGGTCAGGATATTCCTTTAAAGGTCGTTTTATCTTTAATACACCCATATATTACAACAATCATTCTTAAGTAAATGCTCGTGTCGTAATATAACTCATTTTTTAAACGCTTTATCAACTAAAGTCGCCCCCCAGCATAAAACCCGCCCTCTTTTCTGCTGGCCTCTGAGAATCCGCCACTGAAACGCAGCGTCTGTTTTCAATCACCATCAGATGGAACATGCTCTACTTATTACTTCAGTATCCAATGAATCCTGTTTCTGCCGACAGAATAAAACTTCAAAAAAACTTTTTAAAAAAGTCATTGGGATTTTTATCACCAATTCTGACTTTTTTTTGCGAGATATAACTTAGTAATTGTGCAGAAACTCACAACTGTGAGAAAAAAGTCTCAATTGCCTGTTTTATTTTTGATTATGTGACAGAAACAAGAAGAAAACACAGATAATTCCTCTTTGCTGTCCAATTGTCATTTTTAAGGCACAAGAGGAGCATAGAATCCAAAGAAACAACCATTTACAGAACATTTATGCTGAAATACCTGCAGAAATCAGTGGCTTTATAGTGTACAAATGTCCAAACGTTCTTAAATCGAGAAGCGTTTCATTGAGAAGCAAAACGATTGAAGATATTACGTTTTCATTGTTTTCTGAAAAACTGATCAAAGTTGTGTTTAAGCTTAAAAGCATAGCCCACCTCATCTGTTAAAAACATTTTATCTCACAGTTTTTTTCTTTTTCAATTTTCTCTCAGTTGTAAGATATAAGCACCGAGATCTGAGAAACACAAGAAGAGGAATTGTGAGAAATAAAAGTCAGAATTGTGAATGCAAGTATACCGTCTTTATTTTATATTCTGTGGCAGAGACAAAACTCAGAACTATACAAAACAAAACAAAACAATAAAGTCATTTTTGACTGCAAACACAAGTGTGTGGATTTGGAAAAATCCCCAAAAAGTACAAAAATTAAATAAAAAAAAAGATTTTTAGCTGAAATCTATGGTTTGAAGTTAAAAGCATCTTAATGCTGGATGTGTTTCAGCTTTTGTCTTCTCCAGATGTTCACTGATGGACTGGAGTGCTGTGGATTACTGTGATGTTTTTATCAGCTCTCGTTCTGACGGCACCCATTCACTTGCAGTGAGACACTGATGCAGTGCTACATTTCTCCAAACAAACTCATCCTGATCTTAAGCACATTAATTGTCATTTTTGGATGGACTGTCACTTTAAGAATGGTTGGGTCTTGATGAGCTGGTGTTTAATTAGAGTGTAGAGTTCTTGCTAATTGATTACAGCTCTGGTTTGTGAAGCTTCTTTAGCCGTTCAATCATGAGATGAAGGATTGCGTCTGATGATCTCAGATCTAATCTGACCCTGCGGCGTCCTTGACACAGATCTGAGAAATAAGAAAAGCCTTTGAGATGAGGTGAAAAAATACACCTTTCAAATACTCCGAGTCAGTCACTTTTGAAAGATATTTACACTTTTATTCATCAGTGGCGCACTGAATTGATCAAAAGTGACACTTTTCAAATAAATGCTGTTTTTTAGAACTTTCTGTTCGTCTGTGAATCCTGAAAAATACAATGTATCACGGTTTCCACAAAAATATTAATGTTTTCAACATGGATAATAATGTTTCTTGATCACCAAATCGGCATATTAGAATGGTTTCTGAGATCATGTGACACTGAAGACTGGAGGAATGATTCTGAAAATACAGCTGCGCATCACAGAAATACATTACAGTTTAACAGAGATTCACATAGACAACAGCTGTTTTAAACTGTAATAATATTTAGCTGTTTTAGTGTAGTTTTGATCAACAATACGAAAAAAAAAAAAAGAGACTTCTTTCAGAAACATTTAAAAACTGAATAATATTAGGAATAAATTACATTTTAAAGAATTCAACAGAAGATTAACTATATCTAACAATATTTCACAATCTTACTCTTTTTACTGTATTTACATGCAGCTGGTAATCTTATGGACCCCAAACGTTTGGTGTAGATAAACTAATAAATAAATCAACTCCATCATAAGTGATGTTATATTTCAAAACCATGCATTTATTGAGAAGCCGGTGAGTGCAGACGATGCTCAGCAGGTTGAGCTGTTTTCTTTCGGTCAGAAGCCTGTGTCTGCGTGTGACGGAGGAACTGATGAGATAAACACAATCACCATGTTCCTATCTGTGAATCACGCGTGAAGGAACCAGGAAGACCTGAGAACACAGCAGAGACTCGAATTCACTCCATTTGCTTCAGATGTTATTTAAAAAAATAGTATTGATATATTATGGTTTACATTGTATTACATTTAAGGTAATATATTATACTGATCAAACATTTGGATGTTTTTGAAAGTCTCTTCTGCTCACAAAGGCTGCATATTTGGACAAAAATACAGTAAAAACAGTAAAATTATTTTACAACAAAAAGATTACTTTTAAAGCAATATTTTAATTGCACGACATTTTAAAAAGTCATTTATTCCATGATTAAACCTGAGATCGCTGCAATCTTTGTCAGCAGAGCACTGAATGTTCATAACCATTAAAAAAAAAAAACAATCATAATCATTCAAACTTTTGAGCAGTATTAAATTGCATTAAATTAACTGAAATCATTTAATTAAAACCTTTTAAAAATCTATCATTTAAACTTTCAACCATTAAGGTTTTAATTTTTTATTTTATTTTTTATTTTATTTTAAATTTATTTTATTTTATATTTTCTTTTATTTTATTATTTTCTTTTATTTTATTTATTTCATTTATTTTATTTGTATTTTTTTATTGTTATGGACTGGGAAATACCTGAAATTAAAAACCTTAAAAAATCACAATCATTGCAAACTTTTGACCAGTATTAAATTAAATTTAAATTACTGGAAATCTTAAATTAAAACTCTTTTTAAAAAATCATAATTTTTCCAGACTTTTTAAATTAAACTTTTTTAAATTAAATGTTAAATTAAAAATAAACCTTTAAAAACAACAAGTAGTACATATTTATGTAATTTTAAAGTTTATTTCACCCCCAAAATGATTCGTAACCATTTACCTTACCTTCAATTGTTACAAGCTCATAATCTGTTGTTGTTGTTTTCTCTGTGGATCTAACAGAGGGAATTTTTGCGTAAATATTTTACCCTTTTTTTGTTGTTGAGAAATGCCACATTTAGGAGAAAACAGTGAATGCTTATTTTCATCTCAGTGAAATTCTTTCAATCTCATTAAACTGGTGACGGAGGGGAACATTGTGTTTTCTGTCTCCTGAGAGTCCAGATCTGACAGGAAGTGCAGTGTCCAGCAACAGGAAGTATGACTGAGCTCAGCATTCCAGCGCATACAAATGGCTCACAGTTTCCACAGGGTGAGTGTGATTTGATTGTGTGAGTGTGACACTGCTGGGATATCAGGTGAACCAAAGGCTCTTACTTCTCTGGTTCGGTGTGTTGTAATGCACTGTCTGGTGGCAGGTAAACACACACATGCTTCGCTGCTGATGTGGTGGTTTGTGTGTTCGCAGCTCATCCTAAATGACACGCACACACACACACACGACCCCCGATTCTGTCCTCCTCCAACACTATCGCTCCTCTTTCTCTGTGTGCGTGGCTGCTGAGCAAAGAATCACCAGCGTGGCTTGTATGTCACGGGGCAGCTAAGCTCTGCTTGTTGTTGGGTTTGGGGCAAGTTGGGAGCTGACATTTGGTGTTTTGTGTTTTTTCTCTAATCCTCTTGTGTCTCACCACCTTAATCCAAACAAGCGCGAGTGCGACGAGCGGGTCTAGGAACGTTGTGCGAGTCTCACAAAGAGCTGCTGCGAAAGATACAAGAAAAGGTCTCGTACTGAGGGTGATGGGGTGGGGAGGGAAAATCAGAGTAAATGAAGTATTGAAGGAAAATATTGGAAAGTAAAACACTAGCCTTACGTTTGGCATAGTATTTTCATATAATATAAATCTGTAGACCATAGGGAATGTAATAGTGGGTTTTTATGTTGTTTACACACTTAATGTTTGGGGTCGGGTAATAGTTTTATATTAGTTCAAAAAAAGAAAAGAATACTGTTTGTCTTAGGGGTTTCCGCTAGGCATCTCTGGATTGAATTGATAAAGTGTGCAGTACAAGAACCTACGTTCTGTCGTCTCTAAAACGAAGTGTTTACAAAATATGTGGCATAGATTATCACATAAATGTTCTATTAGAACTTTGCCAAATGTTCATCTTAAGTCCTGAAGGGCGAAATACACATGTCTAAAAGTTTTCCCAAAATATGTTGGATGATGAGCGCTAAAGTTTTCTCGGGCGCTCAGATCACAGCTTTGAGTGATATTACTGAAGAGCATGGGGCTCTAACAAGGAGACTGAGAATGATCACAAGAAAACTACAGCTGCGTCATCAACAGACATACATTCCTTACAGAGAAATTCCAGAGCACCAGCTGTTATAACATTAGACGTACATATTTCAATATATTTTTACTGATGCTTTGGATCACTCTCAAATACAATGCAAGATCCTGCGGTAACAAAGAACCATCTTTCACAACAAATTACATATCTTTACTGTCCCAAAGGCAGATTAAATGCACTTTAATATGACCGTAGCAGATGGTTTCCGCTGACAAGCTAACTCTCACTACACCACGGGGAGCACACACACACTCCTCACGACACACAGCGCGACATACACACACGGCACCGGTGCACAAATCACACACAGCACACTCACAATCACGACGCCACAACACACCGAAAGAACGAGCACAAGAAAAGCAACAACTGACAAGACGAATAAAAAAAAAAAAAGAATCACAAAGACACAACACACACATCGGAAAAAAATCTTCGCGGTACCCAGTCGAGCGCACGACACACAAACGAGCGGCCACAACGCCGTGACTGACGGTGCGCGGCACACAACTCACACGTCACACACGCACCATACAAAACACACGCTGCCTTCCATACACACACACAAGACTGCGACAAAAAAAGAATCCACAGAATCGCAAGAAATCACAACACACACACACACCCAACACAAAAAAGTGCCGAATACCAATTACAGGGATCTCTCGAGGGCACACCACACACACACTCACGGTCACACACACACACACACACACACCGCGCCCACACACACACACAACTACTTCACACACACCACACACACACACAACGAAGAACACACCCCCGATCCCACACACAACAACAATCACTCACGGCTCACATACTACACACACCACACAACACCACTCACTCACACCACCCACATCACTGGCCACGACACACAACCACTCACACACACACGCCCTTCCATCACCCCCACAAAACCTCACAATCCTCCCGTCACTAACCCACACACACACACCTGCCTTCCATTCCACGTCTTCTCTCACACGCACACCCCCACTCCTCACACACACACACATCCACACCCCCTCACTCACCGATCACCCCCACAGCACTCCCTCCCCGCCACCACACCCACCCCCCCTCAACAATCCCCCACCCACCCCCCGAGCGCCCCTCCCTCACTCACACCCACCACAACCCCACACCGCACAATCACCGGGTCACATCCCACACACTCAGGCTCACACACACACACTCAACGTCGAACCCCAAATAAAGTCTCACCCTCCATACACCCACACGAAATCTACACGGGGTCTGCGGGTGGCACTCCCAAAAATCACATCCCGTCACCGGCACCACACACACATGCCTCCATTCACATCTCTCCTCACGGAAGACGCACACCCACTCACACACAACACACAACACCTCCCTTCCTTCACACCCCCGTCACTCACTCCTCAGCACACAAACTCACTCCTCCCGCTTCCCACAATCACGTCACACTCACGCTACCCCCAACACACACACACACACTCAGTAGTCATCGTCTCTCGTCTCGGCACACACCACACTCACACACCATCACCACCTGCAATTCATTACCCTCACACAGCACACCACACATCAGTACAGACTAAACCACACACAACACACCCCATGTCCTATCGACTCACAACACAACACTGCCTCACAACCCCGGTTGAGTAGAAAGACGCCATCCATCACCCACACTCTCACAGGGGTGGAGTAAACGTCACGGGAACGCTTCACTCACCCTCCCCCAACCACCACACATTCCGACACCATGCGTACTCTCTCTCCCCGCACACACCCTCACACACACACTAACACACCGTCCCATTCATTCACACATCACGTCATCTCACGGAACTCCACACACACCTCAACTCCATGCGCACAAATCCCCGCACACACCACACACACAACACACACACACACATTCACAAGTGCTCGGGAGTTCTCGCTCAGCAGCCAAGACACACACTCACACACAGACACCACACAACATAACTCTTTTTTAATCAATTGGTGGGTAAAGCCACACAGTGGTGTCAAATGGTCCCTGACGATAGTGGGGCCCCACACCTTACCCCCTATAACCTAACAAAGAGAACCGATAGGAAAAAAAGCATTTTACAAAAGCTAAAAGCCTGTTGAAAGTGACACTAGTCCAGGATACAGTATGTCTCTACAAGACAGTTATGAATAACCGGACACACAGTGGTAATCACTGTGGTGGAAGACATTTACAGGTATTGTGTATCACTTGGGCGTCCGGCGAACCCCACAACGAGTTAATAATTGGTTCGGATTGGTAGGGGACTTGAACTCACACACACCTAAAACACCAGGGTTTTATAGTCATTTGGGGATCTGAATCCAACACACTAAAACACCCGTATTTGGTCATTTTGGGGAACGGACCTCCACAAACTAAACACACAGTTTTCGTGAGAATACATGTGTGTGATCGCTAATCCCAACAAAAACACAATAGAACACCAGTTTTTGGTCATATGTGGTGGACTGCACTCAACACAAGGAAAAACACTGTAAACACGCAATTTTCTCGTCATTTTGTGCAGGTATCGCGAATGCGCGCTCGACACACATAAACAACGGGGCAAGTCTTGTGCGATTGTGGGGCACTGACACGCTCACACACGATAAACCATTGTATATTCAATGTGGGTGGATGATGCGAATCTAAGGAGCACCTACAACCAACCCAGTTTTGTGTAACATATATTGTGTGGGACTTGTCACAACTCACACACAAACAAACACACATTATCGGTAGTCAGTTTGTTGGAGGGTGGAATCTGGGGAATCCAAAACACACGGAAACACACCAGAAAATTGTATTGGTCATACGTGTGGAAAATCAGACTTGTTTCTTACGATTTGTGAGGGGGGCATGGGACCTGCGGATTGCTTCCATAAATGAGGACCACCTTTCTATGAATACTATAAACCTAAAAAGATGGTATGTTCCAAACAAAAAAAACTATACAAGCGATTAGTACTAATCAACTTCATATTACAAATATTTCACTACAGCAGTTACTACCATGACACGGCACCTGAAATGACCCCACAAGTAGCCACTGGGGGTGGGGAATCCTGGAAGTCGCAGATCTCACGAAGCAAGACCCACCTATGAGGAAGTTAGCATCCGTATTATATATTCAAGAATGACACTTTTCAAAGACCGATCCACCACTAATGGGTCTCAGCTAGACGCTCATAGATTGCCCTAATATGCCGAGATGGTTACTTTTTGAGATACAGAAAAGTATATGGAAAAAACACAAACGACCAACCAATACGTACGCATAAAGAACACAGTAGATGATCTGAGAGGATAGCGACACGGCAGTTATAAAGGTAGTTACCATGTGATGAAATATAACCTAAACTTGGCGAGGCGGAGAGAGTGCTGAAGAATGCAAAGGTATCTAGAACTCAAGCGACGAAGAAGGGAGGAGGGAAACCCGAGAACCAAAGTGTCATAGGAAGTGAATAATACTTTAGTGGATACACAAGGCTAAAACTATTGTGCGAACATATGCTATGAGAAAGCACTTGTACACACGAGCCTAGTATGTGCTCACAGACACTTATCTGACACAGCATTACTGATCTGCAACAGGTAACAAACACCATCCAGCTAAATCGCAACGTGCACCAGGGTCTTACCAATGTTGTTGGGTGTAACACAAAATGGCGTAAAACAACAGCATGGGCACACACACAGAAGAAAACACTATAGCACAACCGATCACCGTTGACGACACTTAAGAATAAACGATCACAACACAGCCACGGACTCAGGAAGCCCTTGATTAGAACATGACCAGGACTGACGAATAGGAGGAAGATGTAAGACCTCAAAAGGGTCACAGCATGCTGTCGAACAGAGCTCGGTCGAAACACTGGTAGCAAAAAAAGTCGCACAAATAACAGCTAAATAGGGATAATCTTGTCACAAAAAAAGACAACGTTACAGATGCTAGAAATGACTAAGATGGAGGAAATGTAGACAGCTCTCGCATTCCTGTGTTTAAGTCCTTGGTTTCAGCTTTCAGCACCTTTCCTGGCCGACTTTCCTGCTTTTCCAATTACGTGTAAAGTGAGGTTACATCAGAATACTGTCAGACACGGCGGCACATAAAGAAATGTCCGTAGGCCGGCTTGTGCCCAGAAAGGTAAGCCGTCTATAGACGTGGGATACAGGAGAGCCAGAGAGAACTCTATAGCCGCCAGGGGGTGGGCAGAAAGAGGAGCAATACATCGAAGGAAGATCACGGTATGGTAATAATCTCACGTAGTAACAAGAAGTCACACACGTGAGTGCTTAGGTAGACGAGTTAACACACCAAAAAATTAAACTTGCCATAGATTTACTCACCCTCAGCCGCCTAGGTATATAGACCTCAATCTTTTCAGACCAATGCAATTGGGGTAGAAACGATTGTCCTTACTCTACCAAAGCTTTAGGCAAACAAAGGAGACCATAACCCCTCAATGACACATGCCCTCAGCGTCAACAACGTAGATCATCACTGTTCCTAGTTGTGCACCACGCGTCTACATAGGAGCAGTGTGACTTTAGCAGAATCAGCGGAATGACGTTGGCGTCGCATACAATCCGATTATTACGTGACACCGGACACACGATACAACAGTATGAGCACACGCTAGTAAAGGCTTAATTACATAAGTAACTAACTGTAGTATTGTTCTACACCAAAATGGGACATCAATTGACCACTAACCGGGAGAGGATGGTACAAACAATATAATAACATAATCACCCGCTGTGCCGGAGGCCGTTATTATGGGGATTACACACACTTATTGGACTCGTAATTGTGTGTGTGGACTGTGGACGAGAGAAACATGCCCCCTCTGACATCTAGGAGAAAGTCTGCAAGTGCGCATGGTGAGACATGGTTGGTAAAATAGAGACGACAATTGACATGCGTCTGTACCAAAGGAAGTCAATCAGGCGCAATTTCTAACAAAGTGTGAAGCAGCACTGCTCAAGATTGAATCCCTGGGATTAACAAATCAAAGTACCAAGAGAGCGAGAGCATAAGATGAATGCAGGGATGAGGGGTACCAATAACTGCAGGCTAATTGCGATCTCGCTGTTCCCGTAAGAGTCTAAGTCAAGGATGGTATTTTAAATTTCTAGGAGGTGGATAACAACAAAAAACCCTTATGATGTGGGGTGGCGGCATTTATTTATTCGGTATCGTGCTCATAATCCATCAGGGAGGACGGTGCATCAACAGACATGACAACAATCTCAATCACAATTAAACATCTTCACATAAAGACAACACAATGTTTTCGAGTCCTGTTTGATTCATTCAGTGCAATAGATGTCAATGTGTGCAGGGAGAGGTTATTGGTCACCAATGGGCAAATAAAAGCCGTTAACGGGGGTGACTCGGTACCCCAACAGCTTTTTAACACCGACCGCCACATAAATTTCCGCCAGTTCCGCGTGAATTTGTGTGTACTTGATGAAATTGATTCAGTAAAAACTGGGGTACAATAACAGGGGAAACGGCAGATCACAACTTAACCTGCCGGGCGTTCAGATAAGGCCTCATACCTGGGGTCAGACAGTTTACAAAATCTCATAAAATGACTTTCCTAAGAATAATAGGCACTTTTTGTAAAGTGTGATTAAGGTGTAAAATAAATATCTATTTATATACAGGTCATCCAAAAAATGTGATTTATTTTTTTTTTACAGCACCATTTCACTAAAATGAAACTCGGTCACAGATTGTTGGTTTTTAAATTTGATTAGAGCTTTACAGCCATGAAAGGCAAAAATCCAGTATCTTAAATATCAAAAGTGTTCCTAAGATCAGCAATCCACAAAAACAAAAGATTGTAGCAAAACAAAAGCATCGAACGGAAATGTTTAAAGTAGTTGATTTCTGCATCAATACTTGGTCGGAGAGACGCTCAGTGTGTGCGGCACGGGAAACCCAACAGCAGTCAATAGGCACTAATGAGCTTAAAGCCATACAGGATTCACGGATTTCGCGTCTTTCCTCGTTGAAAAATATCCCAAGGCATATCGTGTCAGGGTAGGCAATGTTGCTGCCCCCAAATCAAGGCACAGTCTATCACTGGAAGTGGTATCTAAGTGTCACGTGTGGATCAGTTTCTAAAGATCACCTGCTGGACAAGAAATAAGGCATCTCCCTGAAAGCTTGGGGTAAATCAACCGATGTGGAAAAAAAGCTGAAAGATGCGTCAAAGGACAAATTCACGGCTAGAAACAGCAATGCATTGAGGCTCGGTGACTTGATAAAACACATAGAGTTAACATGCCACATGACGTCCACGGGCTCTACATAAAAATCATCTCTGCTTCAGAAACTTCACACAGGAACTTTCAAGCACTTGGATTCTGTGCCCTCCAGTCTTCCTCGCAGACCTGATTGTTTAAAATAAATGCTTCTGACGTTGTTTCTGTTTCAGAAATGGCTTGGTTTAGCCCTTTTCCTGAAGACATCTGAGCATGGTGACTCTTAATACTCCAGCTTCAGTCCACTCCTTGTAAAGCTCTCCCAAGTGTTTAAATCTGCTTTGCTTGACTGTATTCTCAAGCTTGCGGTCATCACTGTTGCTTGTGTACTTTTTCCTTCCCAATTTCCTCCTTCCAGTCAACTTTGCATTTAATATGCATTGATACAGCAGCTCTTTCAGTAAGGACCTTTCTGTACTTACTCTCTTTTTTTTTTTTTTTAATAGAAAAAAAATTCTTTACAGAATGATGATATAGAATATCCTGAAAGTTCCACTTTTCAAAGGTTACAAAATAAAAAATGCTTCACGGAGTATTCTAATGTTTTTGTGATGCACCTGTAAATACTAAATCATTCCATTTTAAAATTGTGTCAATTTATTTTAATAATTACATTACTGTCGACAAAGCAGAATCCCACTATGAGATTCACTTGAAATATTTTTTCTATACAGGGATGAAAATATACATATTTAATTGCATGTGTCAAAAGAGCAAGACATCAATGAAATCAATTTGAACAATTTCACTCAGTTAGCCTTTATATTATTAATAGTGCGGTCAAACGATTAATTGCATCCGAAATAAAAGTTTGTGTTCTAATGAATGGGGTCGGGGTGGTATGTACTGTGTATACTCATGTATATAACAAATGCCACATACAGGGTATACTATTTTTTAAAACATTTACATGCCTATACATGTTATTCATTATATTTTGATATCTCAGAAATATTGAATGATAACTATAGTAAACACACTTTTTCTAATGCATAGACCTGCATGGTTTATATAATGCATCACAGTACAGGCCATTATGTAACCAAAACTTCTATTCTTGGCTTGCGATTATCACCAATTAGCTATCTGTTTTGAGTAACTAATTTTCTAACACGAATAGCACGTCTGTTAAGCCCATGTTCATAATGTTGTGACTAATCTCTATGATTACGTAATTAAAATGTCAACTATACTAGTAACAAGATGTCACTTGGGCATCCGTGACAATTCATCTATTTCCCTAGGACAAATTTTTATCTCTTTTAACTTCAAGCTCCATGTCAAATTTTTAAAATCCCGCCGGAAATCTAGAAGCATTGGTCCACAAATACCCTCTTCAGACAATGTTACAAATACAAAGGTCATATTTATAACAGAAACACAAAAATTACAATAGAAGTAACACCTTCTCAAAACTTTAGAGTTACGGACTATACGTCACACAAAAATATGCCAAAAATTTAAGGTGAAATTACCATTAAAATAGCATGCTATCATTAATGGTGATTGTGAGGTCGGGGATTCTGTTTGGCCTATGGATCAAAGAAAAAATTAAGGCCCTATTTTAGCAGCCTTAATTGTAAAATACGTCACAAATATGTACCTATTCATGTTGCATACGCTTGATAACAAAACCCTGTGATCGCAACCAAATGATCTACGCGTCTCTTTGTTTTTTAATGCATGACACATTCTGCGTTAAGCGAGTTGATCTCAAATTTTGGTCATCACAAGCGCCATCATCTTCACAGAAAGTGTGCTGTGGTGATGACACTTTAGGGGACTCTGAAAGGAAAAACAAAGCCAGTCTGATTGTTGCTCTGCATAAAGCTGGCCATCATTTGTTTGAGTTTGTTTTGGTTTGTGTATGCACTTTTTTGTGCAGCTTAAATAATGATCTCACAAACATAGGATAGTTTAAACTGTAACTAATGGGGGGGAAAAGCATGTTAAAAAATACTGTACCTTCCAAATGCACCATGTACATGCCACTATTTTTAGGCTTTAGTCTTAAGAATAAAGCCTGAGACTCAATCTCAAGATGGGTTGTCATTTTGATATACATGCATACACAAATGTATTATACCCATTATTACACCCATAAGCAGAAAAGATTATTCGGCAACAAAACAATAGCTGCACTGCTGCTGCTTCTCTGCAATTTTCTGGAATTAAAGTGCAAAGTCAGCATATCTTTTGGAGACGCATCTTCATTTTTAGTAATTTGGGGAAATAACTCATTCATCTTGTAAGGGGTGTGAAGGGCCGCGTGGTTCAGACGTACAGAGGCGCATTTTTTTTGTCAGTTATGATAGTCACTGTCAGATTATGTGATTTTAACTCAGAAAATATTGTGTCATGGGCAACAAACATGTCAGACTATGTGTTGCTTCCTGACTAATCATCGTTTGCGGTTTACGACACGCATACAGTCATCGAGAAGGCAGAACTAGCTAATTAATTCCAGAAGCAACAGCGGCAATGGAGACCAAAGCTGCATGTTTTGTACTGGCTGTGTTGTCCCACTGTCATTTACGAATCCACACACCACTATTCATCAAACTGATAGTGGCAAAATCATGCAATCTAAACCAGGCATTAGAAGTTACACTGGAAATGCTTAAGATCCATGCAGAAGTTGTTGTGGTGATAAAAATGATACAAAAATGGATTCGGAATTATCACAAATAATTCAAAGTAATTTACCATCCCTAGAAACAACCTCATTTTATTAGAAGGCACCAAGAAACTGCAATATTACATAAGGCAAATTCTGATCTGGAAATAAGGGATGGTCACTGTTAACCGGACAGTTAAAATTTGACCGAATGGGGCTACTACTATACTAACAGTCTAAAAATGGTTTAAAATGGCGATTTAAATCATTTTTTAAGTTGATTTGGATTTGAACAGTTCAGAAAAAAAACAAGCCGGGCTTACAAAAACATAAATGTTATTTACATAAGAACTGTGCGTGGGCAAATAAAAAATCTGCTACAGCGAGTGAAGCACATGACTCTTTTTGCCGCTCTCCTCTCTGTAACCGCAACTTTAAGTTGTCAGGAAAGTTGCTTTACCAGACAAGTAAAACAAACAAAAACATCAAAACTAAAGTATCTAACTAGCAATGTATGAGTAAAAACATACATAACACTTATGTTTTAAAAAACACTGTGTATATGGCGGTGGAGGAATCGGTTATAAACCAGTGTCTATTGGGACATATCAATTAGTACTTAATAAAAGTGTCAATCCAAGCAACCAAAATTTAAACTATTGTAATATATTCAGCAGCGAGCTACTGTAAACTAGGCAGTCTGCATCATCGGGGGGGGAATAAGGTAAGGGACATCTCTCAGGTCATGCGCACACAATACACATTTTTTCATAATGGGTTTAGCAGCCCAATAATACATTGTGATATGTTATTATGACAATAGCTGTTGTACTTCATTTGGCGTTCCAGTCTCTGGGTAATTATCCATTCACTGTGAACCAGAGTGGTTTGAGGTGAAGCATAGAAGTAAGTTGAAATCTCCGCAATGCCTGCAACAGTGCACCGAATCTGAATATTACTGAGCCACGTTGTTTGTGTTTGGAGGAGGCGAGTCAGGAAAGCGTTTTCCTCCACCAGCTCACATAGAGAACCTGGCCACTGTGTCTGACAAGTAAAGAATGGCTCAAAAATCCCTCTGGGCCACTGTGCAGGGACTTGCTATCTGCCTTCCCACAGAACTAATTGTATCGGTATATGACCCCAAAGAGGTCCAACACCACACTAGTAAATTATTGATGGTCTAAAACAAGGGTAGTGGTTGTCATGTTTCCATTGTCTGTCAAACCCCATGTATGTATGGAAAATTTGGTGTTTTACAAAATTTCCTGGTTGAAAACGGGTTGCTGATGTCAAGCTAGCTAAATCCTATAGCAGGTGTGGATAACATTGTCCTACGAAGGGAGTCGAAGAGGAAAGAGAAAGGGCGTGAGGCTCCGGCGCAAATCCTATGGTCATTTCATAAATGCAGTAACAGCATTCGAAGTACTCAGATCATTCGGGTAAGAGTACGTGTCATCTTCTCGAACAAATTGTGTAACGGAGTTTTGTTTGGGGGGTGTGGATATTTGTATTGACAATACAACAAGGCGGAGAAGGTGTGGGGGGGTAGCCTTTTATAAAATCAAAGCAGCATAACAAATGAAGGGCTGTCACGTGCCGGGGGTTCTCATTGGGTTTCCTTAAATTTGTTTGATCCCCATGGGAGATCACAACAAATGAATACAAAATGCCAGTAGACCTTGTACAGGGGGGAAAATATTTTTTTTCTTTGGTTTTTAATGGTTAGAAAGAACAAACATAAATGTGGACACAGGACTTGTCCATTTACTTATCTTATATATGTACTAAATTTCATTTTTATGTCAGCTCACCCTGAGACCAATGGTGGTGAGCTGTCCAAATGTCGGTGAATTGAATACACAAATCGATAATTCTCTTACTGTATTTATACTGCTAGGGAGTGTGTTCGAGAAGCGGGAAGGGTCAATTCGTGAGATTTTTTTTACATTACAAACTGACAGGGGGGATGAAGTGAAGAGATTGAGACAAATTGTATATCTCAACAAAAAAACCATAATCACCATATATGTGGTATTTTTAAAAGGTCCAGGAGTGGGGTCAGGAAAGAGAAAAAAAGAGAGAAAAAGGGGAGGGGAGGAGGGGGGGGGGGAGGAAAGAACGAAGGAAGTCACATTAATTTTAATTTAAGTTAACTTCTTATGCTGGTCGGTTAAACGTTTAATGAGTTGCGGGGGGGCAAGGTTAAGTGTGCCAGTAGAACTCGCGATTAACGATCACAAAGGGGGTCCTAGCTGGAAATAACTGACAATGTAATTGTTAACCGACTTCAGGAGTTGAATTAGCTGATCCTAAATACGCTGTCACCCCACTGTACTTCTGAATGACCGTCTGAAAAAAAACACAGAAATAACATTTTAACAAGCAGTAGAGTATCGTTAGACTCTATATTAGATTTGTCGTGTGGCACACGTCTGTAGAATAACAAATGTAAATGGCAAAACATTATATTTTTGAAGCTGACAGGACGTTTCCGAGGGGAGAGTGTACCTTTCCGGGATCCGAAATGTCGATTTCTCAGACCTTCATCCCTTTAAAAAAATCTGCCTAAGCGTCCTTTTTCAAGCGGGGCCGAGCCCCAAGATTTTGCAAAAGGCGATTTGTTGGCCAGCTGGTTGACGAGGTGTGCCCTGCAGGCAGCCGCTTTAATAACGACATGTACTCGAATATCAGTGGCCAGAAAGATTCAGCCAGCTGATCGAAGCGGCTCAGTGATTTGCTCCAGATTGAGACACTTTCATAGAGGGTACTCGACACATACTAGTTTCCGGGGAACAACAAAAAAAAAAAACCCTCAACTTTTGATGGCCTAGTGAAGGGAAACAAATAAATATCTTTTTGAGCTTTTTCCGCATAGCATGCAGACTGGCAACTCTCTACTGGATGCAGTCAGCAAAGCCAGGAATCTGTAACAAAGTCAATGCAAATGGACGAGCAAGGGACGGGAAGGATTTCATCATGGTCTCGGTACTCCCCAAACCGCATTTCGGTTCTTCAATTAGTAGCCTGACTTGACTCTCGTTGTGCTGAAGTAGATGCTCAAGGACAGGGACCTTTCTGCTCGAGCATTTTGCCTCTAATCTCTATTTCGTTTGAAATACTTAGGCACAGTTTACTTTTCCCAACTCTGTGAGATGGCCGATGCTACTATCACTGTGAGTGTCGCCACCTGAATGGTTTTCGTGAAGTGTACCTGCGGACAAAGCGCCCTGTGTGCACGCGTCCCCTTCTACCGTTACTCCGATTAAAACATATAACACATCACAAAATCTGAGTTCAAGGGACGCGTTGCCTGGAATGTTGACGCAAAATGGCTGGACCTGACAGTGCGTGTGATGCCGCAAGGAGCTTTTCGAGTACATTTGCTCACTGCTGTTCACATCGCACCAACATGCAGGAACTATGTAACGTGCTTCAGTGTGATGGGAAGAAGAAGAGGGCTGAGTTCCACTTTGCGTTCCGTCCCGGGTTCGCCGGTGTGCGTGGACATGTACATCAGGCTACATCGGACTAGATACAAGTCATGTTTTGAATGCTAGTTTGCAGCTTTTGCTGTTGCGCAGAATGTTCTCGGCGCCCGTGTATTCGTGAAATGTCTCCAATCAACTTGTGGCGAGTGTTGTCTCAGGCTATTGTCCAAGTTTACAGCGACCCACTAGCGAGTTTCATCATACGTTGTTTCTCCTCAGTGATAGTCCAGGGCTTTCTTTTGGTAACTGCATCAACGGGTATGGCCAAATGAAGTTTTTGTGGGATCAATGAGCTCTTTAAGATTTGTAAACCTGTGACACCCTCTTGCGCATATTAGAAGTCTCCCCCACTCCCTCATCTTTTGGCGGATGTGTCATAATATGGAAGCATTTTAACTCTGAACACCATACTTGTTTGTAAAGATCTTTCCCACTCTAAACATGCACCATTCATTTCTAGCTTCAGCGCCACTTTGGTCTTGGTGTTCATAAAAAGGATTTAATCCAGCTTCCAACACCAGTGGATGGATTACTCCCGTGGGGGACGGTCTGAAAAGCCACAAGAGTTCTGGACACGGGTAATTCTTCCAGTTTTATAAGTCGTTCACTGGTCACCTAGAGCTTGAATTTGCAGGACTTGTTTCAATGACCCGGTGCCACAGAGTGCGTTCCTTTCAGAACTAGTGTCCTGTGAAGCCAGTACATGCAGGCGTGTGACATGAAAGCCTAGCCACCGGTGATGCAACTTTTGTCCAAGTTCTTCTTGACGAGCGAGAGATTTTCGTGGAATCGTTCTGGACCTGCAACACTGTATGTAACAATTAGCATATTTGTTATCCAAAATTACCTGTTGTTACGTTACGTGCAGAACGTCAAGGCTTCTTTCAAGTCGCTATATCTCTGGATGCCCTTTGTGCTGACTGAGAGCCGTTTGCAAGCCCCTCTACCACATGGAGGGGGGGCGAGGAGAAAGGTACCTTGGCTACACTGTGTTGCGTCCCGACTTGCACATAGCAATTTTTCGTGGGCCTGCGGAGTGGTCTGCGGGCATCCACAAAAAACCAGTGTTGATTTTTTTCTGGTTATGCAAAATATCTTAGCTAAGACACCGCACATCCCCGTCTTTATCTATTGTGATCAGCTGGAGACTATCGAAGTCACATTGAGCTTGTACTTCGAGGAACTGAGAGTGATGTCCTCGGCTCCTGGGGTAGCGCTGTGGAGTCCTGGACTGTAAAGCAGCCTGTCGTTGTTCTGAATTCTGCAGCTTTCTTGTTTCTTTGCTCCAGCGCTAAAAACTGCGACGTGGAGGCTGGCTGGCAAATGTGTCTCTGTGCCCTCTCCTTCTTTAGCCTTTGGGGTCGATCGACGATAAGGGGTCGTAGATTGATAGAGCTGACGATCTGAATCTCTGTCTGAGTGTGTCAGGAAATGTACAATACATGCCTGCAGCCGGTGAAATCAGATTAACGTCATCTTCACCATTGGATCAAAAACTAGACTGTCATGGCAGTAATTTCCAGGCAACATACTAGTCTGTCATAGCCGTACAAGCACATGACCAATTAGAGTTCCATGAGTTACCTAAAGCTAATAAATGAGCAATATGGGTGGTGTAAATTTCGTTGAGGCGATACATGATGAGAAAAAAATGAAATGAAAAACAAAAAACTTAGCTACTTGTGACCTATAATAGTGCCTAGTCGGTCTTATCGGATTGGCCTGTCTATATGCAGAAGTTGTGGCATATGGTATTGTGTTCACGAGTTATTGCACGAGGGTACGGGTGTCGCGGGACATGCCATTTCGGTCCGTTATACTTGCAGTATTAAATCAGCCTAGTCGACTCCCGTGCCGGAGGCACTGCCTGCAGCTATTTAATGATTCAATAAAAACGAGTGTGAAAAGTGGATCACACTCGAGTGGCCATCATAGATTTCGCCGTCTTGTCTAAGAACAACAAATTGAGAGGAGCCTGCGGAGGGACTCAGGTGTGTCAGAAGACAGCTCGTTTACAAACTAACCAATGAACAGTTCGTGTGTTTGTTGCTTTTTATAGATGAAAATAGCCACATGAGTCAACTTTGTGGTTTGAAGATTCACAATCTAAGTAAATTGTACAACCGAGATCGAACATGAACAACGCGGCCTATCATTTTTAGGAAGAATATATGACATAAAACAACGATCAAAGTCAACACGGTCAGTGCATTTCTTAATTTCAGATGAGCTTGCGTTCATAAGGCCCTAGGTAATTAAGTTAATTGTGGGCTACAACGCCATCATAATTGTTTTTTTTGTTTTAGACAAAGTATCAAGTCTTTATGTATTAAGAGTTGTCAGTACAATGGGAAATTAAGGTCGAACAGATCTTTTGTTGCTGTAAAGTGTCTAGTCAAATATGCTATAAAGGTCGCATAATGGAAGTAAGATTGGTCATACAATCTAATATAGACATTATATAAAGCCTGCTTTATGGAAAAAAGACAAAAAGGCATGGTATTGTGTCATATGGCCAATCGAGGGTGGGTTAAAAACATAACCATAGGAATACCAGGTAATTATTTAACGTGACTAGCAACTTTGTAACAAACATTGGTCCCTAAATACGCCTTCTTTAACATAAACAGACAAAAGGATGTTGTCGGGGCTTTCCATGACACGACGATGACTTGATGCGTCACGGTACTGGCTCGGTAGTTCACCAAAGGCTGAAATACTCAAGATAAAAAGGTTGACGCGTGTGGTACATAACCTAAATGACTCAGATTATCTTAAATAAGCTGGTTTTACAAGGCACATATCTAAAACGTAATTAAGGAATCCTGTTGTGGGGGTGGTGTGTAACATGCCCCGGGTGCTAACCTGCAAAGGAAACGACTACAGCGTAGGTAGCATGTTGTCAAAGAGGAAGGACGTCTGTTTAGCTGGAGTACGAGCAAGGCCGAGACAAGTTTCAACAAGTGGACTGATCATAATAGTGCAGCGATCGAGCCCCCTTAAACATAAAAAGCAGGATAGTTTGTCCAGGAACAAAATGGTATTAATGCAGTATTAAGGTAGCGAACCCTTACTGGCGTCACCAGAACACCAAAAAATAGAGGGATGTCGGAACACCACAGCTGACACGACCGGCGATTTACAGGTAGACTGTTTTAATTAAACTAGGAAAAATTGTTCACACAATACGGGCGCTCTGTCAATTATAGTGTGGAACTCTGGTGAGGAGTGAGCACGAGTGCGGAGCCACCAGAGCAGTTCTCAAGGGCTGTCCATAATGGGCAGGTCGAACCACGTACATAGAAGGGCGAGTCAAAATCGTACAAGCTGATGGCGTTATTGGCAATTATTAGTTTCAAAAAGACATCCAACCTGACTCCTCGATAGCACAGAGGAATCCCCAACTGATGTCAACATGTACAATTAGGGTGGTGTCTCTTGAAAACTAAGTTATGCATCGATAACACTCGGTGTAATAATGTTGGAGGGAGAACTCATCAATGCTCTGTACAGCCGCAATATTATTTATGGTTGGATTATTCCAAATGGGTTTCCCAGCGACTCGGGCATTCTAGACTGACTAATGAAAGGGGGGGTGCAGTAGAATGTCTAAAAAGGTTCAAGAAGATACTTTAGCAACAAAACAGGTGGTCGAGACAATAGCATACTACAGGACCGCACCCACAATAAAGCAATGCGGGAGCTAAATTAGATTTTAAACATAAAAACACGGAAGATCAAAAAAGTGTTAACATACAAACGATGCAGATGCCGCAAGGGAAAGGAGCAAGTAGATAGGTAATATTTAGCAATTGTTGACGTGGATCTAAAACTGTGCCACAAAGAGGTAGGGGGGGGAGCTAGGGAGCTATCGCAGGGGGCAGTGGAGTCATTCCGGTATTCCCTTGTATATTATTCACCGACCCAACAACACTGATTGATTTGTTATAAAGTAATACAATTATGGGGAGGGATCCTGATCGCTCGGTGTTGAATGTTATCAGTTCTAGCGAAAGCACATGTCACACGGTGATTTTTCAGCAAAAAGACCCTGCTCTGTGAGATAAGTGAATCGCAAATTAACATTGACTGAGTAATCATCACACAACCAAGGTAGTAGGAGGTCCAAAATTATCAAAAAAGAACAAAGAGGGGGAAGGAAAATAAGAAAAAGAGGAAGGGGAGGAGGAGAAGAAGATGGGGAAAAAAATAAAAGTAAGTTGGAGATACTGTTAACCATGTGACGAGATGATTGACTATGGAACAGTTTAAAAAGGTGACACTACGCAACCCATAAACTAAGCAACATCCACTTCTGTTAAAACCCAGTATGACAAAGTAGTTTGTCCTATCTTTTCTTCTACAGGGAAAAGGGACAGAAAAAGAGGCCGAACCTCAAAAGTAATCGTTGTGGAAAAAGAAGGAATCTTGGACAGGCAACAGCTGTAGAATAGTGTGAACAAATGTGGTATGAAGTGCGCAAGCGGCCGGGATAAGTAAAATTGAGCTAGCGACATGACCGAAAAGAGCAGCGTAGAGGAAGGGGAAGAGAAGAAAATTCCTTGGGGAACAATAGGGTCCTGCAGATAGTCGCTAAAAAAGATATTGAACCTGAGAGGGGATGGGGGCCTGCGATCCAGTGGAACACATAAATACAGCCTCAAAGCAAACCGATCGCAATAAATAGAGGAGTTTGATCGCCAGAAAGGATCCGTTATCGAAAATAGTCTAATACTCATGAAAAAAGTCCTCAGTGTACGGGCGGATGAGTAAATAAGAGAGAGGGGGGAAGAGGAAAGAAAATATGATGAAGTGCCAGAGAGAGCGTGAAAGGAAGGGGAGGGAGTTGCATTAATTGGGGGGGATAAGTTAATGGTATACGATCATTTGTGCCACCAGGAAGAGGCGCCGGGAAGCACAACGGTGTGTCACTCGATCATTAAGGAGGTAGTGATAAACACAGGAGGATCAATCACAATAGGGGGAGAGGGGCACCTCGACAGAGTGATCACCAAGCCGAGTAAAAGAGAAGCGGAAAAGCACAAATGAACCTGTTTTCTACTGATCTATTCCGTGAAAAATAAAGGGCGATGACAGGAACAGTATAAACTGCACTAGTCGAAAAAACGGGAAAAAAAAGGCCTATCGCACATGTGAAATGGCCAACAAGAAACCAAAGAATGATGCAGCACAATGAAGGTGACGGTAAAGCAGGATGGCGACAAAGATTATACAACTCAGTCGTGGAAGGTTTATGGGGTATGTAATTTTTTAGACAAGTAAGAGCCCGGAAGTGGAGGGCAGACACACCACGAGTCTATCACGTATAGGATTGCGAAGTCACGAAGAAGGATCCAGAATACACAAACCAAACAAAACAGATTTTGATGACTCACACCGGCGTCCCGCGTCGACCACCATGCGCACAGGCGTCACGCCGCACGAGAGAAGGAAGGGGTCGACCTGCACCCCCACTCGGGAACGAAAAGTGGGGAGAGAAGAGGGGGGGGAGTACAGTTGCAAGGAAAAGGACTAAAAAAAAAAAAAAAAAAAAAAAAAAAACAAGATAGGAAGCGGCGCGGGTAGGAAAGGGGGGGGAAAGAAAAGAAAAAAAGCACGAAAAAGAGCCAAAGGAAGGAAAAACAAGTAAACAAAGGTACATGGGGAAGGGAGATGTTAAGAAAGATAGGACAGAGAAACAAACGGAAACACACACAAGTAGAGAGACCGAGGCAACTCCGAAGCGAAGGGGGGAAGAGGAAGGGAGTAGGACGAAGGCAACACACACGGCGATAGAAGGACGACAAGAAACACAAAAGAGAAACGAAAGGGGCAATACGTGTGAGAGACTAAAAAAACCGAGAGGGGAACAAGAAAAACAACAGGAAGGATGGGTGGGACAAAACCACCAAAAGAAGAAAAACAAACGGAGGAAACCTAACGGAGGAGCAATTACCGACTCAAACACCGCGGTGGAAAGTATCTAAAAGTACTAAAGAACGGGGAAAAAAAGAGGGCAAAAAAGAGGAGTCCTACAAGTGCACAGACCGAACGTTCCAAAGAGAAGGAAAGGCGCTGAAAGGGAAACAGAGCGTGACCACACAGACGCGAACCAAACAGCGGTGTAAGGGAGAAAGGAGAGAAACAAGTGACATGACCAGAAAGACAACAGAGTGGGGAAAGTAAAGAAGGAAAGACAGAGAAGAAGGAGGAGCTAACCGAGAAGCGAGGGACGTGTCTGCAGCGAGGGAGGAAAAGGGGGGGGAAGAAAGTGAGGAGGGGGAAAAAGAAAGGGGGGAGAGGGAAAGAAGGGGGCGGGGAGAAGGGGGGGGGGGGGAAGAGAGCTGGGGGACAAAGCAAAGAAACGAGGCTCACATACAGAGAATAACAGGGGGGGGGGGGGGGTAGTGGGGTGATGGAACATGGAGAGAGGGAAAATGCGACAAGCAAAAAAACAAAAGGGACACAGAGCAGGAGCTATAAAGACCCAACCACAAAATCAGCAGGTATGCCCTGAAAAAGACGGCACCACAGAACGACCTCCACAAGAGGAGAAGGAACCTCGAACAATAGGGGGTAGCGGGTAACGGAAACCGAAAATGGGAAAAGAAAAAAGGTAGAAAACAGTATGCATCCGAGGCAAACAAGCGGGGCGAAGAAAGCAACGACGATACAGGACAAAAAGTCATGAAGGAGAAGAAAAAACACATAGAGGGGGGAGCACAGGGAACACACCGAGAACACAAATAGAAAACCCGGGGTGTCGCGAGGCCTGTCTACCGAAAGCGGGTCTCATGTGTTTAGAAGCCGGAGCGCCGTAAGTGAAATTAAACGCGGAGGCAATGAATGTTAACCGTGAGAGCAAACTTTCCGAGCAGAACTAAGTCGGAAAAGGGGGGCGTTACCAACCATAAATTTTGTGTGGATGGAGAGAAAAGATATTGGAGCAATGGACACTCAGGCGCCCACGGCCCCAAACTCACTGCCAGTTACGCGAGTCATGGAATGAAAACGACCCCCCACAGTCTCATACATACCAAAGGAAAACTTAAGAGCCTGAAAAGTCGACGCAAAAGTAGCACACAACAGGTCCGAGTGCAAAAGACAAATCTTCCGCCAGGCGATTCAAAGAAGGCCGTAAAAGCCAGCAGGAGGCCACTAAAGGGGAACAAGGATACAATAATCTGTATTTCCAGTTGTCCCACATTAACTGAAAATTCTTACACTTCTACGCAAGTATGCCCACGGCACACGGAATCGGATAAAGAACAAGAGCGAATAGACGAAATCACATACATGTGGAAGAAGCGGGGGGGGGGGGGAAAAAAATAAACAA
>JADLZN010003350.1:0-15737 GCA_018155175.1 Sinocyclocheilus anophthalmus
TCATGATGTCGAGGGAACCAGCTAAGCTTCAGTTTGGCCTACAAAAAATACGTCATCACAGTAGCACCCTATTCCTATCAGAAATTAAATCTGGCTCTTCCCTGACTAAGGTCTATACTAATCATTAGCAAAGTTCTCATATAACATAATTATTTTTTTATATTTTATTTGTTTAATTACTATGATAACTCCTGCAAAGATAATAAAGTATTCACTGTAGAAACGGTTGCATCACAATAACTATCTATTCAAATCAAAACCAGAAGAGCCTGACACTTTGGGACTTGTTGGTTTTGAAAGACCTGCATTTGTTTCTATTTACCCTTGAGCTCAGTGAAGAGCTAGCAGTTTGAGTTTTGTCTTTTCTCGAAATCCTCAAAGTGTACCTCAAATAATACAGGCTTTACCCTGTTTTTATTGCACACTGCTATGTCTCCGGTCCTCAAGCAGCACCTGCTGACAGGCTGCCCTGCCCCATCTATCACTACATTACATATATTCGGCTGACAGAAGATCTGAGCAGCTTAGAAGCAGCGTTTTTTCAACCCCAAGTATAACAGTGGTTGGTTCCGTAAGGCGAAAGAGATTCACATGCAATACATCCTCCAGCCCTCTAGATGGAGCTGCGCCGTTTGGAGAGTCTTTGGTAATGTGCTGGGCTGAGCAGGCCCGTGTACCCCGAACTGGTGGCCGAGTGCTCCTGCAAGGCACTGCACACGCAGCCGTTGGAGTGAAGGGCGTCGGAGGTCTCGCTGTGCTCCATGTAGGTGTCTGAAGTGGACAGATCGTGGGAGATAATCATGGGAATCGAGTAGCGCATCTTCTCCTGGCTTTTGTACCAGAGACAAGAGCACATGGACTGGAAATGCAGCACTTCGGCGTAGACGTTACACAACCCTTTCCCAGACTCTCCTCCGTGGCCCGCAGTGGATGAAGACGGTGGGTCGGACATGCAGTGGTTGGTTCCGGCACCGCCAGTCCGCCTGTTTCGGGACAGCAGCGTACGCTGTTCGGCATCACGTCGTTCGTCCTCGGCGTTCATGGTCATGAAACGCAGAACCACCAGGTTCAGGAAGGCGCCGATGACCGTGAGTCCCGTGAGGATGTACATGAAGCTAAACGCGACGTACTGGGGGTTGGTTTGTAGCGCATTATCCTTCTGCAGGGCTACATAGTCCCCAAAACCAATAGTGGTGAGGGTTATGAAGCAGTAATAGTACGCATGGAAGAAGCTCCAGTCCTCATAGCGCGAGAAAGCCGCTGCTCCCACGCACAAGGTGCTCATGCAGGATATTAAGCCAATGCACACCATGTTGGCCATTGAGACCTCTGTGTTCCGAAGGCCAAGACACTTTTTGAGACGGTGCAACAGGTACTTGACGAAGGTGTTGATGCGTTCACCCAGACTCTGGAACATCACCAGGGTGAGGGGGATCCCCAGGAGAGCGTAGAACATGCAGAACACCTTCCCACCATCCGTGCTGGGGGCCGCATGACCATATCCTAGAAAATATAATGGATGTAACTCATTATTTTTAGGGTTGTCAATAATCAATCTCATAATTTGTAGAGATGCACCAGTCAACCAGCATAATCGGCAAACGTTTTATTTTGCCTGATATCTATTCTGGAGCTGTACACAAACTGCACTGCAACAATATATTTTGTGTGGAAATATTACAAAGTCTGTTATAATAAAAGACATTACAGGGAAGATCAGATGCTAAATGCTTTTTTACAAGTTGTTTGAACTGAAATGGGTGTTGGCAGTGTGTGTACACAACCACCCTATATGATAAAAATCAATCCAGTGCTTTTTTTTTTTAAATCCCCACAAATCGTAGCCTTTCCTCAGATTCTGTCCAGATGTACACACACAGGCAGGCCCCGCCCACGATGTTGACAACACTACCGTTCAGCATAGGACCCGCCCTGAGTGAGGCTGTCCATCAGTCCGCCATTGTTTCGGCTCTAGAGCCGTACCGCCAAGAAGGTCTCCTAATTATTGAGGTGTTTTGTGTTGGATGTACTACTGAACATAGCAGTCCGTCATTTACATCCCCCGACATCGTGAGACCGCTGAAGACGCAGTGATTGTTTTTTTTTTTTTTGAAGGGAAGCGCCCCCCCCCCCCCCCACACCCGATCTACCTAAATGCGTTATGTTCAAACAGATCATTCGTCATCCAGCTTCACCTACAGAAGAAATGAGTATAAGTTTTTTATGAATTTTTGTGGCTAAATTCGGCTGAAGTTTACAGTCTCGAGAACGGCTCGCCACCCCACGAAAGAGGTGGCAGCCAGAGCTCATTAGACCATTTAAAGGACCATTCCCGAAATGGGTCAGGTGTGACAGAACTGTTTGTTGAATAGGTAACAAGGGGTCGTTTTCAAAACACTACTATTAGGCAATTTTTAACCAAAAATATGTTTATAGACTTTCATTACGCCCGAAAGAATCATAATCACTTGGAAAAGTGCATCTGATGTCCCCTTACAGAGGCCAGAAGGCAACTGAAGATGGACCAACAACGAGAAAATAACTGTACAGGCATAGCAGCTCACGGTTCACAATTGCGAATATACGAAGTACAATTATAAATATTGAATTGGGGAGGTGGCTTTATATGAAATGGACGCCTGAGGTAATTGACTGTATTCAAGAAAAATTTTAATGTATTTTCTTTCCTTCATCTGAGAGTGTTCCATATGCAAATCTGCTTTTGGTTACAGCGGAAAGCTGTATGAAAATGCTATGCTTTTCTATAAGTGCCACCTACTGTCAGAGAGTGAATTTACATTTTCATTTAATCTGTCTGCTGTTTTTGTTTTGTGCAGGTGTATTTTTTGTAGCATAATTTCACAAATCTAGAGCCAGACCATTCTGTTTTCTTTAAGTCTTGAAATTATAATCTACTAATAAATAATAACTAAATAATAAAAAAACACTGCTCTTTGTTTGTGATTCGTGTGATTAAAATGCAGTGGTTGCCGCTAATTTTAAATGGCGAGATATTTTTATTAATATGGCTAATATTTTTGCACGTAGGAGCAAATTACAATAATTAAATTGCTTAAAAAAAAAAAAATTTGCCAGACCAATTTGCTTGTATAAAAATTTTATATGCAATAGAAAATCATGATTGGTGCATCACTAATCAATTTGTTTTGTAGTTAAAGCTGCAGTAAGCGATTTCAGAGAAATGCTGTTGAAAGTGGACCAGACCGAGTACCAAAACATTCTTGTAGCCAATCACCAGTAAGGGGCGTGTCCTTACATGATGGGGGAGATGCCCGTGTTGAATAGCATGTTTGTGAATTTGAGGGCAGAGCAATCAAGATTGATCCTTTGTTTTTGGTGATTTCAAATATCAACAGCCTTTCTCAGAAAACTACGGAAGTTCTAAGCGGCCATGCATTTATTAGATTTGTCCTCTTTTTCCCCCCATCCCCCTCGTTATAACGACTTATTGTTCTCGTTATATCGACATAACGAGAGTTGTTTTCTCATTATAATGACTTAATTTTCTCGTGATCTCGACATAACGGGAGTTGTTTTCTCGTTATAAGACTTAATTTTCTCGTGATCTCGACATAACGGGAGTTGTTTTCTCGTTATAATTTTCTCGTGATCTCGACATAACGGGAGTTGTTTTCTCGTTATAACGACTTAATTTTCTTGTGATCTCGACATAACGGGAGTTGTTTTCTCGTTATAACGACTTAATTTTCTCGTGATCTCAACATAATGGTAGTTGTTTTTCTCGAGAAAATTAAGGTCGTTATACGAGAAAAACAACTCCCTTATATCAAGATCACGAGAAAATTAAGTTGTTATAACGATAAAACAACTCTCGTTATGTCGATATAGTGAGAAAATTAAGTCGTTATAACGAGACAACAACTCTCGTTATGTCGATATAACAATAAAATTAAGTCGTTATAATGAGAAAACAACTCCCGTTATATCGAGATCACGAGAAAATTAAGTCGTTATAACGAGAAAATAACTCGTTATGTCGAAATCACGAGAAAATTCAGTCATTATAACGAGAAAACAACTCTCGTTATGTCGAGATAACGAGAAAACAAGAAGGAAAAAATATATATTGCATGGCCGCTTAGAACTTCCGTAGAAAACACTTTAATGGCTAATTTTGGTCCCTTTAGAGTAGACATTCTGTGACTCATAGTAACTGGCAACACACACAAC
The DNA here is from genome assembly GCA_018155175.1 of Sinocyclocheilus anophthalmus. Lineage (NCBI taxonomy): Eukaryota > Metazoa > Chordata > Actinopteri > Cypriniformes > Cyprinidae > Sinocyclocheilus > Sinocyclocheilus anophthalmus. The sequence goes on from JADLZN010003350.1 coordinate 4,213, forward strand.
TTCTCTCCTTATTAGAGAGTATTAGTATATTACTAGTTTAAGTAGGGGTTTGGATTGTACGAAGGTAAGTTGAAATGTCACCTGCAAAATTACTTATAGTCAGTAGAATGTCCTTTGGGGGAATTTATACAATACAGATTGTTTCAAAGCAGCTTCAGAGTAATAGAAAATAACACAAGTGTTAATGTTGCAGAATCAATCAATTATAAAACAACTTCAATTTTAGCTGTACTAACGAAGATCATAATGCCATTATTTAGCTTATTTTAATATTGATTCAGTTCAGTAACAGTGTCAGTGTTGCAAAGTTCATCAAAATGAATTCAATGTAACTATAAAGCAGCTCTACAGACGACAACAGAGTCATAATTCTAGTCAGTTCAATGTTGACTCAACTCAGTTCAGTAACAGTGTTGAAGTTGTAAAGTTCATCAGTTATAAAACAATTTCAGTTCCACTGTAAAATAGCTCTACTGAATAGCTGCTTTACAGTGCTAAACAGAGGTTTTATTTTTAGTGGAATGTAGCCTTAAATTTAGTGTGTTGCTCACGAATACAATGGTGAACACAAAGGATTAAAACTTTAATACACAAGCTTCACCATCCCATTTTCATAACAATGTGCATGTTAAGGCTCCAAGTACAATTATTATACTTTAACTGAAGATGCACACCATTTGATCTAGGAACGTGTTCGAGTCCAAGAGTAAACCATGTTAGGCTTGAAATGTTTCTTTAAGGAATTACCAGAGTGACAAGCTCATTTAAAGTATACAATAACTGTGACAAAATATGCTTAATCACTAATACAAGCAATAAAAGGTACAATAGGAAAGTGTAGTGTATTCTAAAATACATTTTATGAATGTAGAATTGTTACATAAACTCAAAAATACTTGACTTATTGTTTTCAGTGTGATTGATACAAATGTATCCTAAAACTAAAGTGTATTTGTATTAACATAATGTTTAGTTATTGGGTTTTCATAAAGTTCAGTGTTCAGTGTGTTTACTGTAGTGTATTTTGAGACTCTATTTAATATAGAGTCTGTGTTTTTATGCAAGAAAGAAATCTGCCAGGTTCAGTGTATACTGTAGGTATACTGTATGCACTTTATATTTTACATTTAAAGGGAGCTGTATGTGTTAACTACAATGATAGAAATGATTAATAATGAATTAATTAATAATGATTAATGAAATTAATAATGATTAATGTTTCAAATATATAAATGTGGTGAAAGAATGTTGATGGAGCAAACTGGTGTAAGTAATTGTGTAACAGAGACAAATACTGAATATATTAGTAGTTAAAGATTTTCATGAGCATCATACTTGGACAAAGCTTGGACAAGATGTCAGCTTTACATCTATCGGACAAATTGCAGAAGCTTATGTCCTATCGGCTGAGGCATTTCATCTCTACACAAATAATGCAATTTGACATATTTAAAGGGGTCATATGATGCAATTTCAAGTTTTCCTTTCTCTTTGAAGTCTTACAAGCTCTTGGTGCATAAGGAAGATCTGTAAAGTTGCAAACACTAAAATCTCAAAACAAAAGAGATATTCTTTATAAAAGTTAAAAAAGAGTCAGCCACACCAACCTAAAACACCTCGTTCTAACACGCCCCCACATGTCTACATCATATGTGGGAAGATTTGCATAACACTGCCCAAATGTTCACGCAAAGAAAGAAGGCGTAACTTTTATTCTCGCTGTAGTATTGTTGTTGCTGCCGCCATGTCGTGAAGGCACTGTGTGATTCGTTGTGAAAGCGAAACTACTTTGTTTGGCATTCAAATAGAGGACGAATCTGATTCGTCATGCTGAGCTGATCCGTGCTGGTTGCTGAGGAAATACATAAACTTTGCGCTGTCGATTGCCGGATCGGCTTTCACCGTTGACGAAGCGGGTTCCAGCCCGGGGTCGTCACATGTGGTTTGCTGCAAGCCTCCTTCGTCGAATCCGCTGGCATCTGCTCACTCTAGGCCACCGTGTGTGACGCTGTGTTTCATTGTGGCCTTCAAAAATGGAAACGAAATAAAAATCAGTGTTAAAAAAAAAAAAAAAAAAAAAATTTTTTTTTTTTTTTAAATTTTTTTAAAAAAAAAAAAGTTGTATTTACAACACTGTTCCAGAAACAGTTTAACCCAAATATCCAGATGTGTGCAACACATTTTATGGAGGACGTTTCCTGATCCTGGGAGAGTAGACTACAATGCTGGCTGTCAGACGCCAAAGGACTGTAGCACGTTTTTTTATATTTAAAGAGTTTTTATATATTTAAAGCGAGTTTTTTGGGCAGTCGAGTAGCACTTGTTGTTTGTATTTCTCCGATCACAAGCAGACATGGTTTTATGTTTATGCAGCACGATGCAACGCAACGCGTAAAAAGACAGTATAAGTCATTATAATCCATAATTATGTCCCCAATGGATGCAACGAATGCCTCATTTATAATGGGTTTTCATGTTTTTGAATCATCGCTCCGGCCTGACAGGGCATAATCACAATGTGGTAAGGGGCGTAACATTTTCGTCACACGCTTGAGGTATTCGGCCAAAAACAACGCACTGGATAGCTGGCCAATCAAACACCTCGCTTTTCAGAACGATGAGCATTGTAAAAATCGACGCATTTCAAAAAAGCGGGGCATTGAGGAGAAACAATAATGTACAGTATGTGGAAAATATGTGTTTTTTTAACCTTAAACCACAAAAACACATTTCATTACACCAAATAAACAAAATAGTGTTCTTTTTAGCAACATCATACGACCCCTTTAACAGAAACAAAAATCTTTTTTTTTTTAAAGGAATAGTTTACCCAAAAAAATGTCCACCCATTAATGTCTTGTGAAGTGAAAATCTGTATGTTTGTAACAAACAAATCCATCATTAAGGGTTTTCAACTGTTGTTTATGGCTAAAAAACAGGTCCATAATTCATAATAACGCTTCCTCAAGTGAAAAATCATCTGTTGTCTCTCACATCAAAACCACTGACATATTTGTTTAGAAACGTTTTTCACTGGTAAACGTGCTTGCTGGCATATATCCTCCGGATAGACAAGAGAATTCACTAGAAAAAGCAATATTATGATTAAAGTTAAGTTAAAAACGTCTTATTGATTTATTTGTTTATTACAAACACACTGCTTTTGCCATTATTTGATGGACTGGAGCGGTGTGGGTTATTACTTGTAGATTATTGTGATGTTTTTATCAGCTGTTCGGACTCTCATTCTGACGGCACCCATTCACGATCTGTGAGCAAGTGATGTAATGCAAAATCTTTCCGAATCTGTTCAGATAAGACACAAACTCATCTACATCTCGGATGACCTGGGGGGAAGCACGCTTTAAAGGATGTGTGTAAACTTCTCTATAGGAATCCAGTGTTCAAATTCAAAATCTTGTTTGCTAAAATATGAACGTTTGGGATGATTTGGCACTGTAAGTACAACAATATCCCTACCATCCCTGCACCTGTTAAAATTCTTGATTATCTTCTTGATCATTTGTAATTGTTTTTGCATTGCACTTTGATGGAGTCCAGTTGCTCTTATTATAGAAGCAGCATGAATTATTTCTTTGAAAGCGGCTCAGTCGAGCCATCTGTACGTACAGGCTGCTGTTTAAAGCTCATTCTCATGTCTCTGCTTCTCTCCAACCCATTCAGCTTACATCTCCTAAAATAACTCATTTTTTTCTGAATTATTATCATCAAATGTGCTGCAGTCACTGCAAATCCATTCAGTAGTTGAACACATATTATAAAGGGGTTGGGGATTAAATACTTAGAGAAGGTGTCAGAGTGTTGGGGGAAGGGATGGTGCCAAATTAAGGATTAAAGATGTTTGCCATTGGTTAAATTACAATATAAACCATATTAAGGGACAAGCATAAGGGGTGGTAATAATAAATATAATGGACAAAATGTTATATATTTGTTCCTAAGTGTGTCTGCTGTTTGCATGTGTTTGTTAAATGCAGATCTGGGATGCATCCACCTTTATTAGAATTACATCACTGTCAGCTCACCAGTCCTATGTCGAGGATTAATGAAATTATTAATAATCTGATTATCCTATGGCACATAGAAAACCCTCCAAAGACGTTTTGGAATATATGAAGAAAGAAAAACCCATTTATATACATGATTATTTATATTTGTGCGTGTACACGTTATGTTTAGTAGGCTATATGTAACTGTAGCAGTGTTTAAGGTCAGATGTCCTGCTGCTGTCACTTTTAATCTTTCACATCTTCTTGAAAATCGAGATGGCAAACCAGTGCTGCAGAGTCGTGTGATTATATAATGCTGTTTGGTTTTCTCTTTTACGTAAGACAGCATTACTTGATAATAAATGTCAGATTCCCTTCTTTGATATAGTATTACTACATTTTCATTTTTGTTTTAAATAATTGCTATAATTTTTTAGATTCATTTGCATAAATACATGTCTCTTATGTTAACCAAGTCTGCATTTATTTTTATTGATAACAAAACCGTAATATGGTGAAATAGTATTACCATTTAAAATACGTTTTCTATTTTAATATGTTTTGTAATGTAAGATGTCATGGGATGCAAACTAATTTTCTGCAGCCATTACTCCCAGTCTTCAGTGTCACATGATCTCAGAAATCATTCTAATATCTGAAGGCTGAACAAAAACTATGTCGGAAAACCGTTTTTTAGGATTCTTTGATGAATTGAAAGTTCACAAGAATGGCATTTACTTGAGAAAATTGTTATAGCAATTTATAACAATGTAAAAGTCTACTGTCATCTTTGATCAGGTTAATGCTAAATAATTTTCAAAAAAGAAAAAAGAAATCTTTTGAAAGGTAGTGTAAATTTATTTTGCTTCATATTTCATGTCTTCCAACTTGTCCAATTCATGTCCTTTTCCAAATGTCCTACACTGAAAAATAAAATTGTATATATATAAAAAAAATCACTCAGAAATGGCTAAATTCCTCAAACATACAAGAAATGGCCGGTAACACACTGAATTAAATGTGAAATTTTGAAGTAGATAAACTAAAACTAAAATTTTATTTATTGTAAAACATACTCCAGTAAACATTTTTTATGTTTATTTTTATGTTAACTTCGAACAATAATTTTAATAATGTATGCTTTATTTTATTCTGACTGAAACATGTTGACATGAATAATATAATATAATATAATAATACTCAGGAAAAAAAGGTACACAGCTGTCACTAGAACAGTACCATTTAAAAAGGTACACATTTGTACCTTAGTGACCCCTAAAGGGTGCATAGAAGTACCTTAAAGGTACATTTTAGTACCCAAAGTTTAGATATTAATGATACTTATTTGTACCTTTCAAAAAGGTACCACCCCAGTTTTTTAACCTTTTTTTTCTGAGAGCATCAAGTCAAGTCAGGTTTATTTATATAGCGCTTTATACAATAAAGATTGTTTCAAAGCAGCTTTACAGTGAGCTTTACAGAGTGTAATATAACTGTATTCATGGTTATGGGGCGATATAAGATCATAGCTTTGTTTGGATGCAGAAATGGGTCTTTCATGATGACTGATGGTGACTGTCCTTGCAAAGCACCAGTGATGCCGTCACTAAAGGGCAACCTGCCATGTGTCACAATGGATGAAAATGTATCCACATATACAGTATACGTAAGCATAATTGCACTGCAGAAAGTCATGCCAACAACAACCCAAGGCCATGTGCTTAAACACATCTTTCTCAGATATCAATTATCTCATTCAAACAAGCAACAAGTCCCTTTTAAATCGCAATGGATATCAATTAGCATTTTTAAATAATTAATATAGTAGTATGTAATATAATTAGTATAGTATAGTATGTAGTATTAATATTGTTTTTAATTGATTTTGTGTGTAGGCCTACAGTATTCAAATATTGTGCATTCTGTGAGCTCTGTGGGACAACGGCATAATACAAACAATGTTGGATGAAAATATTGATGGATTTGACTTTATGTAAAATTTTTATCTTGCTGTTTAAACACCGGATTTTGTGCATAATATCAGGAAATATAGATTTTTCTGTTAGTTTTAGGGCAGGATATGCAGTGCATTGCATGCTGTAATCTCTGTATAACTTCCTTTAGAAGTGTATCTTTGCACCATGGGTGTCATAAAATGGTCTATGCAGCTGGCTGGTGTACTGTAAATATGCTTTGTGTAAAGTGGCATATTAAAAAAAAAAAATGAAATGCTGCAAATACAAGGCCTTAACAGCACCTTCATTGTCCTTTTGAAAAATCAACTGGGACACTAGAGCTGTCAAGCTGATCAACAGATTCTCTATGTGAAATGTTGCCTGAAATGTATAAAGTGCAAAAAGCCACAGATTCCAACTGATGTATGACCTGCTGCTCTGCTGGCCAGGAGGGTATTTGTTTTTTCAGTTCACATTCTTTCCATTCAAAACACTCCTTCCCCGCAGAGGAGGGCAGAAGAGGTGCTCGTGTCCCGCTGTACTGTCGCCGGACCCTGGAACTGTATTGATCCCACATCTTTCACATCAGCATTCTAAGCATAAATTCAAAAAGGTCTAGGGAGCACATTATTCTAGTGTTTTGGAATTCAAATCCCCCTCAAAATCTGTGCTGAACAACATATATTTTCAAATCACAAGAGCGCAAGAGTTCTGCTATTGATATTAGTTAAGTGTAAAACAGTATTTTGAAATCAATCAACTGCATATTTCAAAATGGGATTCAACAACAGTACTTATATGATAATTCCAATGTTCAGTATAATACAGATGTTGAACTGGACAAGGAATGCTATGCATGTTATCAAATAATCAGCACATTCACTAATTAATAAACTTAATCAAAAGCTTAGCTGAGTTTGCATATAGATTCTACATTGGTTTTCAACATTTAAAGAGTTAGTTCACCCAAAAATGAAAATTCGTCATCATTTACTCACCCTCATGACCTTCCAAACCCGTAAGACCTTTGTTCATATTTGGAACACAAATAAGATATTTTTGATGGAATCTGGGAGCTTTCTGACCCTGCATAGACAGCGATGCAACTGAAATGTTTCCAAGTCCAGAGACGTAGCAAGGAGATCTGTAAAATAAACATGTGACATCAGTGGTTGTCACCATGGATTCTGCAGCAGATAACCATTTTTTTTTTTGCGCACCAAAGTATTCTCGTAGCTTTGTTTAATTGCGGTTGAACCACTGATGTAACATGGATTATTTTACAGATCTCCTTGCTACGTAAAATACCCCCCCAGACCACACCCATTTCCTCTCTGATGCAAAAATACCTCATGTTTGCTCTGAGGAAATGTTTTTAACAATTTTTAATTTAGCTTTCTAGTCCAACTAAATTTTTTTTTTTTTTAAATCATAGCCTCTCATTAACTTTTACCTTGAAGCTGTATGTCCTTTGTTATTGGAGGTGAAGTAATTGTTGTGGATTAGGTGATAAACCATGACTGTATTTGAGAGAGGAATACATTTGTATATTTCTAATTATAGCATAAAGGCTCAAGGTTTTTTCCCCCTTGGTTTTCCACTGATTGAGATTTAAAAATGGAAGCTAGTTGCTGTGAATTATGTGGCTGAAGTTGACAGGGAGAGAAATTAGGGGTGCAGACTCTTTTAACCCATAGGTTAATGAGATTTGTGTTAAACTCCTCACAACACACAAGCTGATGCTTATGCAAATGGGATTTTTGGACAGATGCCACTGTTATCTCAAGTGAGACGTTCTATTGGTGGGAAGTAAGAGGGCTGAGCTCTAAAATCTCTTCACTCGGTTAGTAATTAGTCAGAGGGGAGGTAAACATCTTGGAGGACATGTTGATCTCTGTGGACAAAGGTCTTTTGGAGACACAATTGTTGTCACACTGAAATAAATGTTAAATAAAAATGACCAAACATAAGTTATGTAATTAGGACATAAGGTACATCACTTAAATTATTAATCTCAACAAGCAGTATAGTGCTCTGAATTGCATTTATACTGTGCATCTTGAATGTGCCTCTTTTCATCAGCGTGAGAGATCCTGCATTTGTGTTTAGGTGACTAAACAGTCCGTTGTCTGTTGACTTGGCTCGGGGCAAGGACACATGGAGCAGGTGGTGGTCCACTCAGCACCAAGACAGGAAGAGCATAAAACATGCAGATTTTGATGAGCATACTGCCAGTCAGAGAATCCAGGCAGAAGCACATTTTCAAATATGAAATCTTTTTCAAGATGACTAGTTTGAAGAGACACTGGAAACATTTTCTTTCTTGCAGTTACTCTTAGCTCATTTATAGACGGTGCTGGGTAGATTACTTACAAATTGTAGTCTATTACTGAATACAAATTACATGATAAAAATTGTAGTAAGTAATGTAAGCTATTACATTACACGTTTTAGGTAATATAATCAGACTACTTCTTGATTACTTTTAGATTACTTTTGACCAAACTCGTTAATCACATTGATTTGAATGGGATAATCTTGTTCCATATATATACTGTATGTATATAATATATCATATATATATTATATCTATATATATATTATATATATATATATAATATATAATGTGGTGTGTGTGTGGGTGCTTGATGCTAGCTTGTCCAGTGCAGGGCGGATGCTATTGAGCCCCTGGCTTGCACTGCGGTGGGATTCTCAGTGTCTCATGTTTGGACAGCTTTTACAAGTATCACCACATAGATCACTTTATAGATGTCTGCAGCTTCTTTATTCCCACTGCCTGATTGAGCAGTTTGTCTACCACCAACTCAGTTACTTGGGAGGTAGTCGGCTGATATCCAAGGAGTCATTCATGTGTCACCTACACCTGCTATGAAGTTTAAACTGAGACCGACCTATTTGGGTCATATATTCAGGTGTGAAGCCACTGGGCCGCACTCAAAATGGATAAGCCCATCTGTGTCAGGCCCATTTCTTCCTTTAGCAAGTTATCACAGATGTTAATGAATGAAGTGAATCTACTAATGTTTGAAGTGTGTAAGCCCTTTCAAATCATAATATGATAACTGTGGTCACAGATGAAGCTTTTACTGGACTGGTTTGGTCTTGGTGCCTTCAAGCAGTACAGCATGTTTCATAGATGGGCTGCATCTCATTGCCTTTGATTTCAGTTGCTGGCACCTCAAACTCTCATTGGTATTCCTGGAGGCAGCAGTGGCTCTGGGGCTGAAGATGTGCTCTGCATGGCCTCAGTCCAATTGTAAAGGAGCCATTATCATTCCTTATTCATGGATCTTTTATTTAGGGACTATATGGGAGGTTGCAGGTTACATGTACATTTTTAACAAATTTGCTTGTACTGTGGGAAGTTACCATATTGCTAGGCACAGTCTGGAATCTTAAACATTAGAGTATTTATTTCAATATGGTATGTTTAATTACATGCTCTGTTTCATTAGTCAAACCTCTATGCACACCTTGGCAATAGACTCACCATTGGCTAGTAAAGTTTTTATTTTAAAATTTTGTAGTTTATATATTTTTTATTTATATTTATTCCATGGTCTGTCTGAATACTAGATTCTGATTGCCAGGCAGGTATGCATTAAAACTGTTTAACGCACAGGTAGTTCCAAGTCAGTTTAATCACCATTCTATATGCGCCCTTTAATTGATGCACACACACCACTCGCACATAAACACAGTGAGAGGGAGAGAGGTTGGAGATTGCAGATTGCGCTGCACGCACACAGAAACTTATTGTCGGTGCTGCCCTGCGACTTTCATTAATAAAATAGCATAGATGTTAGATCGCTACATTATCTTCCTCAGCAACGAGATAAAATCGAAGTAACTAAACACTACGGCGAGTCATGCGCCTTCACACTAGAGTTTACGGTACGTCAAATAAAGGTTACGCTGCACATCCATTGAGATGAACTGAAAAATATCAGATCGCTTGACGGAGAATGAAACTCTCAAGCGCTCAGTCAGACCCTGTGTAGCATTCCCAGCTGAACAGATGCACTTTACTCTCAGGAACTGATGTTTACAAAGGGTTTAATCTTCAAAAAACACCCAGCTGAATACAAACAAACAAATAAAGTGTCATTAGACATCTTCCTGCAAATTATAAATAAAGGTCCAAAACAAACCTATAAACTAATAGATACACAGTTTCAATCTGATTGGCCTACATCATAAATAGTGTGACAAATCACATTTTTAGTATACAGGCTAATGTAATAACCTTGCCTTACTGTACTGTATAGTAAGCCTGAATAATATAAATTATTTTAACACTGACAGTAACGATATTTAGTGCAGATAAAGCAACAATGAAAAAATGAGTTTAAACAATTGACAAACTTCTTTCAAAGTGCTACCTATATGACCTATTTGATTTTATAAATCATACCAATCTCCTTTTAGAGTGCAATGAAAAATAAATGAAACACCTGAGTTAACAATGAATTAATTTTGGTACAACTGATGATATCAAATTAGAGAGAAAAACATAAACCATATAAAATGACCAAATAAAGACCTGATTTACCGTAAACAGTCTTTCTGGAGTGCAAACCAAGAGAAACTATAACACTGACGAGGCAATAATACACTGTGTTCTACTTAAGACAGTAACAATGAATCACACTCTCTCTGAATAGCAACATTAGCAAATGGTCATCACTGATATTCGAAACTTGCATATATGTTAATGACCAGCTAAACGTAAGTTAATAGCTTCAGAGGAGATCGCTAAAATAAACACTTCAAAGTCTTTCAAAGCTTACCACACAGCATGAAATTAAAACGGTACCTTGTGCCCTTTGTGAGCCAGGAGCTAAGAGATAGGGTGAAACCTTTTAAACGTATATTTGTAGAGCTTGTACCCAAAAGTTCATGATGCTTCATGTACAAAAACGTGTGCCAATGTACACACAGAGCACCGCTGCACTTCCTTTTTCAGATTTCAAAATAAAATCATGTGGCAAGAAACGCAAACCCTCTTGAAAAACAAACAAGAACGCAATGTCCACACTAAGCACTCTGCGAAAATCACCAGTCAACCAAAACATAAACAAAATGAATGTTCTTTAGTACATTTGGTGGATGTTAACCCTTTAACGCATAAGATCACACCAGTGTGGTCAGTCTTGGCTAGTCCCTGAAGCGTACGAACACACCGGAGTGATTAGAACTTTCAGTGCGTCACGCCATCAACTGCTAAATTTAAATCTGCTTTCGCGCTTTGGCCGGCGCGGAGCCAGATCGGACGCGCTGAACGCTTGTCATATTATCACAAATATTCAATGTTTTCAACCATATAATGCTTATTTTAGGACTTCATAGTAAGCAGGTTATTAGGGGTGAGAGGTGCAAGACTGTTGGGGTTGTTTAAGTTATCAACTGAGAGTGGTCTGCTGTTTACAATCGCCATAGCTTCATAAAAGAATGTCCGCAATGATGCTTTGTCCAGTCTGCCAGAAGAGAGTGAGAGAGTTGAGTGAAGAACATTCCTCACTGTTCTGATTTGTCTCTC
>JADLZN010003351.1:0-45767 GCA_018155175.1 Sinocyclocheilus anophthalmus
AGATAGCCACTAGTCGTCTGGTCCCTTTGGGAATTTTTTGCATCACCAAAAAAAAAATATTTCTGGGTCTCTGGAAACTGCAGGTTGGTGTGGGCTGGTCCCCGGAGTTTGGGTCGTCCAAAGGCCCGTGCTAAAACCGTAATTGGACTTTGTTCTGATTATTGGTTCTAGAATCCCTAACCATGCCAGTGCCTGCTCTCTGGGCCTCTCTGTGGTGACTGGAGTACTGGATTTATTTTTTTGAGGATGCAAGAACAATAGAAACAACCATTTGTTGACATTAAATTTAATTTCGAAGCACAATATGAGTGAGGTTTGGTGATTTCGTGTGTGTAGGGAAACACGCCCCCCCAGCCTATAGATTAGTATTTATAAACAGCAGCCTATATTTGCATGCCGTAGAGATAGGATCACACTACCATTTAATGTTCAGTAAAGGTATAGCGTCGGCAGCATGAGGAAGGACCACAGAGTCGGAAACGTGCGAAGTCGGCGACTATAGAGCTTGAACACGAGGCTGAGTCTCGGCTGGCACACGAACGTAAGGCCCCCATCATGAGTCTGGGTGATGTAGAGAGACACAGTAAAATTATTTCCTTCATCTACACCGATTCGTACTACAGATGATGATGCTACCAAAAAATCCACAAAACTGAGTTTGGAGAGGAAATACCTCACAGAATAGAGAATTCCTGCTGGATAGCTCTTAATTTATCTAAAGCATATGTTATATGTATATGTTATAGTGTATATATGGTATGATTGACTGGACCATTACATTTAAATATTTGCAAATATGCATTGTTCTGAGCACTCGCACATTCAGAATGACAGTCTTGAGGTTTATAATCTGGGGTTTCATCAAAGATTGCATAACCTAATCCTTTAACTGTTTGCTGCAAGGGTGACATATGACTGATTTCCTCAGGAGAAGGAAGGATTTTAACGCTTATCCTTATGGAAGGGGATAAGGGTGTCTGACAGATAGATATAAAAACATTTTTTGACATCTTGGTTTATTTATGTGAGTCTGGGATAAGGCCAGCTTATTCAGATTTCAAATCAGTTTCTTTGAAGGTGACTCTTTTGTGTGTGGGTTTAAGGGGTCAGGAACTGCCTTTGTTTTTTTTGTTATTTTTTTTACTGTTTTCTGATGCCCATCCAAGGTTCTCAAGATTTTTACATCAAAAAAGACATTGTCTAGAGGTAATAGGCTAGTTTCTGTCCTGTTTTGACCCCCCTCATCAAAACGCTCTGTTTGAATAGACGTGGCGGATTATAGACTCTGACGTAAATGCCCACTGTACTGATTGGCTTAGAGTTGTGTATGTTTGACAGCGTACATCCTACACAGATGGATGCTGCTGTGTTTTAGGTTAAAAACTTATAAATACTTAGTACATATCAAATGATCTGTAATAACATACAAAGCAATCGTGACCACGTAATAAAAACAGTTACTCACATAGACATACATTGTGTGATGCACATTACTGTCTGATGTATTCGGCACACCACATACTAAGCATCATCTTTTAGTTTCAATCTTTCTGTCGCAAAAATCTAGTGGCTGTATTGGTGCTTAAGTGTTGTACAAACTCCGGTGGTAAAAGAAGTAACAAACTTCGCTTCGGAATTCTCTTACCAGTGCGATCTGGAACTTCATCCACTCTTTCCTAATGTTGGGATTAGAAGGAAGGCAATGCAAAGACTGTTTTCATTTACCCAAAATATTAAATATTTGATTATTTAATTATTTTGGTACATCAGTACAAACCCCTGTTTAAATGTCAACATCAATGAAAAATTGTGTGTCTCTGTAAAAATGGATTATTGGATTATTTGGAGGCTTTGGGACTTATTAAAGTGTTGTTGTGCCAGAATTTTTATGTACTTGTTTTTAATGACTTACAATGGCTATGCCATAGACTACCATGATGGGGTCAGCAACATTTTCCTTATCGCGCCATTTCTTCATCTTAAACAAGACGCAGTCCACGTGACAGAGAGTGAGTTTAGTGAGAGGATATTCAATGTAATATAATGCCAGTGGGTGATGAGAAAAATGCTTAGTAAAGTCTTTTTTTTTTCTTTCAGTTTTTCAAACCGTGGTTTGGGGTTTTGAGTAAACGATTTTCTCATTGAGTAGTACAAAATTCATAAGCACAGAATTATTTCCTGTGGTTCTGCTGGTTTGAAAGCCATGGAAGCATAGTCTCTCTCAAACCATGATTGTGCCTGAAGATGGCTATAAACACTTATTATTGGGTTTTTAGGAAACACATAGATCAACTTCTCTGTTCACTTGTAGTCCTTGTGTCAGTACTTTTGTGACAGCCATATGATATATTAAACTCTAATAAACAGTAAAAGTGATGGAAACATTGGGAAATGGAACAGTTATTAAATTTGAAGAGGGCTATAGTGAGAAGAAGGACAGTATTTGTGTATTGATGCTTGTCAGGAGTGTACTTCTGTGTAAATACATCAGCAGATGTCATCAATGGTACTGTACAAACACAACAGATGCACTTGTTTTGTTAATTTGGTGGTGAGGGCAAGTGACTTGTCATTCAAAGAAATACAGCACTGTGTTTTTAGTTTTAAATGTCAGATGGTATGATTTGGCGATGGGCTGGACATATTGAATATGACACATGATGGTGTGTCATGCAGCGCTGTGTCCCGCAGTGGGTGACTCTCTTGGTCGAATTCTATTTTTGTGTGTGCGACAGACTTAGCAGACACACAGCGCTCTCAGACAGCTGAAGCCTGGCAGGAACCTTTGTTCCCTTCTTCTGGCTCTGTGGTTCCCATGGGGCTAATGTTTCTGACACAGTCAAGGCCTTCATATGACCAACAGGATCTTCAAAACATTATGAGAGCTCAGGTTACCCAGTGCCAACAAGAGTTGAGTTTGGACCAGTTTCTCAGTCTGAATATGATGAATATGTTGCACTCATGACCAGTCTGGGTTTTTTTCCTATTCCGCTGAGCGTTCTTCAAAGGAAAAAGTGACTCTATTTAATATTTATCTGTACAAATGTATAGCCCTTAACAAAACATAAAAATCTGTCTTTCAGACTGTTCAGCTTTTTGTCAGTATTCAGTTTTCTCCTTGTCATTAATTGTTCTTTATGTGCTATATTTCTAGATATTGACATGAAGAAGGACATAGAGGTGCTGATAGCAGAGGAACGTGCTGAGATCATCTCAAAATATAATAAGGTAAATTATGCCATTTACCCGTTGCATTTACACTTTGTTCAGATATATATTGAAATAGTACAGATACTGTGATAGTTACTGTAACTTATTCAAGTTTGCCTATTTCCTTTGATGTATAGGCTACATTCAGTTAATGACGTACTAATACAAATGTCTTTGTGCTTGTTAAGTTCATTGGCTTGGTGCCTATTCCCCTCTCCTCGTTCCCTTCTTAGAACCGTCTGTCTAGCCCCTGCCGTTCCCTTGCTCCCCCACCGCCCTCTATTGGTTTGTGCCCACCTCGTGTAATCATGTCTGTTCGAGGCCGGTGGTCGCTTCTCAGTGGCGGCGTCCTTTGTTTGTGCGTGACTACCCCTGCTCCTTTTCTCCGCTGGTGCTGCTGGTGTGCAGCGATGGAGCCCAATTGGTAAACCGCACCTGATGTACTCCTCAAGTTTGGCCTACTTTGCATGCTGCGTTCCTTCCTTCCACGAACCTGGGCAAAGCCCCCCTGTTTTTCCCTTCCACTTTGAGCCCGCTAGTCGGCCTGGACGCCTCTCGATTTCTCTAGCCATCCCGAGTTTATGCGAACCACTCGGTGGACTGCCGTGTTATTCTGTACGCCAGTTAGATCTACTGTGCTCATTAGCCCCCTGTGCCCCAGTCACCGCCTTTCTTAAGCCGGTTGGCGTTGAGCTTCGCGCTGTTTCCTCTTTTTTGCTCCCGTGCTCCTGTGCGTCTACTCGCCCGGTGTCGCCGCTGTCCTTGCTTCTCTCCCTGCTGTGTCATTCCTCCTCTGTATTTCTTTCTTTGGTTTGTGTTTCCTGTCTGGTTCTTCCGCCCCTTCCACCCCGCTCCTGCATGGCGACAGCCTTTATGCCCAGCCGCTCCAGTTCGTGTTTGCGATATCTCTCTTATCATTTCTCTATCTCTACCCCCACCTCGTACCCCCCCCTACCTGACCGACCTACTCCTTCCAACCTCCCCTACCATATCCCCCTCTCCCAGTTCTCCGCCTGCCTCCTTATATCCGCCCGATGAAATTGACCCAAAGTGCCAGTCCCGCCCTGTCTAGTTACCCCAACTTCCTCTTCCACTCCTCCAAGTGTGTTCAACCGGGGTAATCGTCCGCCTGTTGGCATTATCTTTCCCATGCTTTCTGCCGAATCCTGTAACCCTGCCGCCTGACGTCATGCCTGTGAACTTTCCGTTGCTGCCCCTTCCGTCTCGTCCTCGCACCCCCGTTCTTGTCCATTGTAGCACGATTAAACCCCTTATTGTTTTCTGACTTTTTGCTTGGCCTCACGGCCCAGCTTGGTGCGCATACCGGCTTTCCTCTCAACACCAACCATTCGTCGCCCCCAACCTTTGAATGAGTGTACATAATGCTGATCCCTCGCCTATTTTATCATCCCAGGGGACCTATCTATTGTCTTGTATGTGCTAGTCCCGTTTGGCCGATTCCTTTACTTACCGTTTATTCGCCCTCACATCATCATCCTTGCCGCTGATAGGCTGGGTGTGTCGGACCCCCATCACCACAACAAAGGCGGTGTCTCGCCTGATGAGGCCTGAGACCGCACCATTTTCAATCCTATGTTTGCACCTTGGTTAAGTAGTGGGGATTTTTCAAGTCGTGCTGGATTCTTTTGTTTCATAGTTCATTAATTGATTTTATTTTTTCATTGGGGCTGGTGGGTATTTTCCTGGGTTGTCTACATTGGTTGTTCACCTGATGCTGTGGCCTTTGTGGTGGATAGGTCAGGTTTTATTTGTCGGGGCGTTTCGTCTCCCCAGTGTGGCAGAACCAATCCCGCTAAGATGGGGTTAAAGAGGGGACAACATAGGGATGAACCCACACTCGGAGGTAAAAGGCAGTTTTATGTGCTAGGGCAGCGGACAGAGGATTTTTGAACCAACAAAGTGTTTGTGGAGTAAATGGCCACCGTGGTGATCAGTTTGACCATGGCACATCATGACATTCTCTTACAGACTCATTTGAAATTGGGAAATACTTGGACTGTAATCCTCGGCTGTCTGTCATGGATCACTGCTTTCTTTCCACTCTTCTCTCCACCATGGGGTTGAGAAGGGGGCAGGAGAGCAGCAGCCGTCCCCCTCAGGGAATCAATGCACACCAACTGGAAAAGCTTTTAAACATCAGCTATACTGACAGGGTGCAAATTCTGATGAATAAGTGCAGAGCATTAAAATGTTCTCTGCTCATAAGTCAAAATTGCAGCTATATGTCATTGGATGTATGACAAGAGTTGGGACACATTTGTTTGCATTTTGTAATTTCACTAGAATGGTTAGCAGGCCACAGAAAAGTGAAAGGGTAATGCGGTGAGCGATGTGCTAGAGAAAATATTGCTGCTGAAGCTTTCCATAACTGCATCAATGTCACAGTTCTGTTAGTTTGGGCTCTCAGTTTGCTTTCTTTTCCCGTTGTCATGGTTATTGATTTGATTTCGTCATTGGGTTCAGCTGTGTCTTATTAATGATCCTTGTTTGGTCTCTATTTAAATTGGTGTCTGTGTGGTTTGAGTTCGTCAGGTCTTAAATTAACATGAAGTGTCTGTGTCCACCGGCCTTCTCTTCTGGCTCAACCTGTGTGATTTTCCAAGACTGCAGCTTCCTGCTTGTGTGTGTGTGTGTGGTGTGTGTGGGTGTGTGTGTGTGTGTGTGTGTGTGTGGGCTGGTGTGTGTGGGAAACGTGGGTGGGGTGGACGTGTGTGGAGTGTGTGGAAGGTGTGGAACGATGGGTGGACGTGATGTGTGTGTGTGGACGTGTTTGTGTGTGTGTGGATCGTGTGTGTGACGTGTGGTGGGTGTGTGTTGGACAAGTGTGGTGTGTGGCTGACAGTGGTGTGTGTTGTGTTGACACGTGTGTGTGGGGGTGTCGACACGTGTGTGTGTGTGTGTGTGTGTCGACACGGAGCGTTACAATCGACCACTCAGCAACACATTTAAAAAAAGGACGAGCTTCGGCACAGAACTGCCATTTATAACGCACTTCTCCTAGACGATTGTAAATGCTTCCTGTATCACGATACATCACTGGGGTGGGATAGGGACAAAATCAGTCGTGGCAAAAATCTTGTCATCATTAATCATTGATTTACTGCTTCCATAATCACTAGAAAATGTACCAACAAATAATTTAATAGGTAACACTTTAGTAATAGGGACCAATTGTCACTATTAACTAGCTGCTTATTAGCATGCATATTAACGGGCGTAATATGATGCCATTTTCAAGATCATTATTGGTCGTAACAGAATGTGCATGCAGTACCTGTTCAAAACCACACACGTTTTCAATACTGTACATTATTGTAGGTCCTCTATGCCCCGCCCGCCTATCATCAAAAACGTCATTTTCAACAAAGCCCGCTCCTTTGACATGCGCAGTCTGCTCTAGATGAGGCCAGCGACCCAGGGCATGGGATTTGGTCGAAACACACAAGCCCGCGTTCGGAAAGTAACGCCCCTTACCATAATCAGCGATATCTTCAGCTTTCAATTAAATATCAAGACAGTTAATATGCTGTTGTTTTACCATCAGTTCAACCCGAAAGGGAAACAGAGTCGCGTGACAGCCACAGTGATGATGCAGTACACAAGCCACAGCTAAGACAGCTGACGTGCTATGATTCTGACAGGCAGTTCACTCTCTTGTTATGTGACCCTGTTCCCCTCACACACACGATGCGTTACTCTGCGCTGCGCAAAACTCTGCATCTGAACAGTCAATAGCAAATACTTAAAAAAATAACAAAACAGTAGCTGATTCAGAAGCGCAGATTGTCATAGCAAAGTCAGAATGTCTTGTTTTTTCTTTTTTTTTTTTCTTATGTTATAGAATATAGCTTGTGCACAGCCAGCTTTGTCCTCTTCTAGGTTAAAAAAACTGTCGTCCATAAAATGCGTTGCACAAATTCAAACATCTGGGTTGTGCTGTTCAGTTGTAAATAAATCTTAACCAATGATTCCTAATTGCATCTCCTTCCAGATACGCCAAACAAAGTAGCTTTGCTTTCACAATGAAACACAGTGTCTCCCTGATCGGTGCACACATACTGCGGGTCCTGACACCACGTCGCTTTTTTGCGTGCACATTTGGGCTGCATTATGCAAATATTTCCACATAGTGGAGTAGATATGTGGGGGCGTGTTAGAACGAGGGGTTTTAGGTAGGCGTGGTTGACTCTTAAATTTTATAAGGAATATCTCTTTGGATTTGAGACTTAGTCTTTGCAACATTACAGATCTTATTTATGCACCAAGAACTTGTAACACTACAAAGAGAAAGGAAAAATTGAAATCGCTCATATGGACCCCTTTAAAACATATTGGCTCTGTTTATTTGTAAAGCAAATAGTCTGCATGACCATATTCTACATTCCTAATCATACCTAACTTAACCAAATTACTTTTACTATTAACGTGGTCCTCTGATATTCTGCTGAAAAAGAACTTTATTTTGTTTATTTGGTGTAATGAAATGTGTTTTAAGGTAAAAAAAAACACATTATTTTTCCACATATTGTACGTTATTGTTTCTCCTATATGCCCCGCCTTCTGAAACGTGTCGATTTTTACAAAGCTCGTCATTCTAAAAAAGCGAGGTGTGCTCTGACTGGCCAGCTAACCAGTGCGTTGTGATTGGCAGAATACATCAAGAGTGTGACGGAAATGTTACGCCCCTACCATACTGTGATGATGCCGTCAGTACAGAGCGACAATTCAAAAACATGAAAACCCACTATAAACGAGGCATTTGGGCAGCCAGTGGGGACATAAGTAAGGAGCTATAATGACTATACGTCTTTTTTAACCGCGTAAACCTAAAATCATGTCTGCATTTGTGATGGGAGAAATGACAAACAAAAAGTACTACTCTACACTGTCAAAAAAATCGATTTAATATAGTAAAATATAAAAAATCTGTAAATAGAAAACAGTACTTTAGTCTGGAGTCAGAAAGCAGGCATTAGTCTACTCTAAAGATCAGACAACAGTCCCATTAAAGTAATAACGCATCTGGATATTGGTTGCAATGTGGCTGGAACAGTGTGTAAATACACTTAACACTGATTCTCGTCGTGTACATTTTGCGACAGTGCCAAAACAAAGTAGTTCACTTTCACAACAAAAGCGTCACACACGGCGGCCTCCAGTGAGCGAGGCGGGGCTAGGTGGGACGGCGGAAGCGGTTAGATGTGAGCAGAGGGTGTGGGGTGGGCTGAGAACGGTGCTGCCGGCGATTTTCGGACAGAAGGATGCGTCCGGATCACCCCAGAAGGACCTGTGAGACTCCGTGGCTGGACTCCGCTTCGCTCATGGTGAAAGCCGATCACAGCCCAAAGTTGATTGTATTTCCTCAGCACAGAAAGATAGCTCCAGGCATGACGAAGCGGAAGTCCTCCATTTTGGAAGGCCAAACAAAGTAGTTTCGCAACTACTTGTGAACACACAGCGTCTTCACGACATGGCGGCAGCATCAATACTACAGCGATAATAAAAGTTACATCTTCTTTCTTTGCATGAAAATTTGGGCGGCGTTATGCAAATCTTCAAACATAGTGAGGTAGATATGTGGGGGTGTGTTAGAACGAGCCGTTTTAGGTAGGTGTGGACAAGTCTTAACTTTTATAAATAATTTCTCTTTGGGTTTGAGACTTTAGTCTTGGCAACTTTTCAGATCTTCTTTTTGCACCAAGAGCTTGTAACACTCCAACGAGAAATGAAAACTTGAAATCGCATCATAAGACCCCTTTCATAGCAGCAAATTAGGAGTTATTGAGCAAAAGTGTGCAGTATGATTTAAGAATCTGCCTGGATTTAACTGGATGGAACTGGATGATTTGTTTCACATTTGATAAACTCTACACTGTTTGTATTTAGATGACTCAAATGAAGTATGCGCTTGTGTATATTTCAGGGTAGAGACGCAGGAGTTCAGATCGATCCTTGGGAGGATGCAGACTACAGCATATACAGAGTCACAGATCGCTTTGGATTTCTTCAGTAAGTCCTGGTTAAAACCCAACACTTAGTTTCCATATTGGCAGGTGGAGGATGCATTTGTTGCCCTGTAAAACTACTTTTATTTTGTCTGATACAAACCCGTCAGTCATAATGGTTGATTTTTTTCTTTTTCAGTTGACTTTTTTTTTTTTTTTTTTTTTTTATCAACATGCATTGTTATCACAGGTGCATTCAGTTGACCAAAATTGACAGCTAACGCATTTATAAAATCAACCCAAAAAAATGTTCAAATAATGCTGTTGTTATCAGGGTTTCTGCAAAAGACGCAAGCAGTAGTAAATCAAATAAACAAATCAAAGTGTACAGCACGTTTAAAAAGACTGACAATAAGAAATATTCATTTATAGTCAATTATTAGCTCTGAAGAATAGAGTAATGGCTGCTGGAAATTCAGCTTTGCTATAACGGGAATAACATAATTTTGAATCTATTCAAATAGACAAACAGTGATGCAATTAGCTGTGGTGATGTTACTATTTTTTTCTTATTTTGATCAAAGAATGCAGCCTGGTGAGTTTAAGAGATCAAACCTTTGAATTGTAGCATACATTATGATTTTAAATCTGTCTGAATCAAACAACAACCTCTGTACAAATTGCGATTTGCCTACTGTTTTTTGGCTATCCCAGGGTCTAAACGTAATCCCAGCCAGACAGCAATGTTTGTGATGGTATACTAGTATTGTGTAGTTTTGTAACCCTATTTGTTTTTCCCACAGTGAAGAAGAATTACCCACACCCACTGCGCATGAAGAGAAGGTATGCACACACAAATTAAGCATATAAATATACTATACAGGTGATGTGTATTCAAACAGCATGTGAATATACTATTCAAACAGCGTTTTTTTGTTTTTTTTTAAATCACAGACAAAAACACAAAAGAAAACACAAAGGGTCACAGAATGAATCGGTAGCAGTGTGGAGGCTCTTTTGTAAACAGGCAAAAAGAAATATTGCTTCCTAAGACAAAAACACAAGAGGGTTGTTTGTGTCATGTAGCAGATATTTATACTCATACCTGTCTGTTAATGGACTCTGAGGATTAGAAGCATGTATGTTATGCACCATATACCACTGATGACACATTCTTTCAGCTTTTTTCTTTTATTATTTAATTATTTTAAAAGAAAGTAAATAATTGAAATCCTATGAAGATGTGAGAACTACACTACCATTTAAAAGTTTGGGTTGTTAGAGGTTGAGGGAGAGTATTGAAAGGCAATATGCTCAGTGCTCAACCAAGGCCACATTTATTGAAAACAGTAATTATTTTTGACATGATTAAAACTGTTTTATTTTTAATAGATTTTCAAGGCAACATATTTTGGTGATGCTAAGCTGAAATTTTCAGCCCCGTGACCCAGGTTCAGTGTCACGATCCGTCAGAATGGTAATTTGCTGCTCAAGAGAATTCTTCTTCTTCTTTTCTTCTTATTATTAGTTCAGTTAAAACAGCTGTGTATTTTAACATTCCTGTCCCTTGTAATGAATTTAATGTGTCCTGCTGAATAAACTAATAATCTTAGTGACCTTTGAAAAGGTAGGTATTCATTGAAAGGTTATGAATTTCATTTGAAGTGTTGTTTGTGTGTGTGGTGTGTGGGTATCGATATATATATATAACCTGCAAATGAACTATCAATTATTTCAAGACAAGACCGGATTAAAAAAAAGCACAATTATTAAATAAGATATGGTTATTTTTATTATTATTGATGTTTTTGGGTGATGATTGGTGTATGATTATTTTGTGTTGACTGAAAAGTAATGAAAATTAAACAGAAAATTAACTTTTTAATCAAATTTATTTTTTGTTTTGTTTTTGCAAATCATAATTCATCAGATTTCATTGTTTTTCCCTGTGCAGCAAAAACAGGTGGAGATTGAGAGGGTGCAGAAGTGGTTGAAGATGCTGAAGAACTGGAGCAAGTACAGGAACAGTGACCGGGTGAGCTTCACCTCAAGAGGTTGTGATCATTTCTCTGAAAATCAGAGAGAGCACTGTGATATAGCTCCATGGAGAAACAGAGTGATGCTTAAAACACACACACACACACACACAACACACACCCTTGTTCTTACCGGGTGTCTTGTGCAGATGATTAAGAGGGTGTATTAAGGCATCCCACTACAGCTTAGAGGACAGGCCTGGGCCCTGCTACTGGATGTTGAGAAAGTCAAGAGTGACAATGCAGGCAACTATCGGTACTCACATTGAAAAACATGGCGCCTACATTCACCACACAGTAACTATGCAGTGTTAGCGTGCCTATGGACACTACGTGTCGCGCAATATCTGTGGCCTAAAGAGGGTGTTTAGTTAGATGGGGGTACTAAGTGGTGTTTGGCTAGAGATATTTCCACAGGGATTAGAGGTGATCTGGAAAAAGACAGAGGGGTGATAGAAGGCATGGAAAGAGATGGTTGTAAGAGGAACAACAACCAAGAAAACATACCTTCAGAGTGCTGAGTTACAAAAGCAAGAGTATTGCACTTGTCGCTGAAACAAGTGCCTGGTGGTGGAATCCTTTATTGCTTGCTTTACACAAGTGGTTGCTAAATATATTACCAAGTGGCAGAAGAGATATATATTTATATAATATAGAATTTTTTTTTTTTTTTTTTTTTTTTTTAAGATTATTACTTTTACTCAGCATGGACACATTAAATTGATCAAAAAGTGACTGTAAAGACATTTATAATTTTGCAAAATATGGCATTTTCAAATAAATGCTGTGTTTATAAAGGGGTCATATGATGCTGCTAAAAATGAAACATATTTTGTGTATTTGGTGTAATGAAGTGTTTATGCAGTTTAAAGTAAAAAAAAACACATTATTTTCACATAATGTACATTATTGTTTCTCCTCTATGCCCCCCTTTCTGAAACACGTCGGTTTTTACAAAACTCATCGGTCTGAAAAATCGAGGTGTGCTGTGATTGGCCAGCTATCCAGTGTGTTGTGATTGGCCGAATTCTTCAAGCGTGAGACGGAAATGTTACGCCACTCACCATACTGTGATGATGTGTCCGGCCGGAGCGACAAAACACAAAAACATTAAAACCCATTAACAAACGAGGCATTTGTTGCATCCAGTGGGGACATAATTACTGATTTATGACTTATACTGTCTTTTTACGCACCGCATTGCATCGCGCCGCGTAAACATAAAAACATATCTGCATTTGTGATCAAAGAAATGACAAACAACAAGCGCTACTCCACACTGCCCAAAACTTGCGTTTGAAACATCAGTGGCAAATCGTTTAAATGAAAACGTACTTACGTGAGTCATAACTGCCGTCATTTTAGTCTAACGTTACTCTCCCATGGATCAGTAAACAGTCCTCCATAAAAATGTGCCGGCGATCCACAGCACTAAGGTGAAGTATTCCCTCAGAGACCAGCACGGATCAGCTCCAGGCCTGACGAAGCGGATATCGTCCTCTTTGGAAGACCAACAAAGTAGTTTCGCTTTCACAAAGAAAAACAGGGCATAGATGAGCGAAAAGCCCGCTACAGCGTGAGCTGAAGCCGGGCAAAGAGTGAGCTGATGGGGCTGGGGCGAGAATGGCGGGTCCGGCAAAGGAGCGGTTGACAACGGTGAAAGCGATACGGCGATTCCACAGCATAGGTGATTGTATTAACTCAGATGTACAGCGACGGATCATGCTCTAGCACATGACGAAGCAGATATCGTCCTCTTTTGGAAGACCAAACAAAGTAGTTTCTGTTTCACAACGAAACACAAGACGCCTTTCACGACATGGCGGTCAGAGGGCAAACAATACTACAGCGATAATAAAAGTTACGTCTTCTTTCTTTGCTTGAACATTTGGGCGGCATTATGCTAATGTTTTCACATAGTGAGGTAGATATGTGGGGGGTGTTAGAACGAGCCGTTTTAAGTAGGCGTGGCTGACTCTTAACTTTTATAAAGAATATCTCTTTGGATTGAGACTTTAGTCTTTGCAACTTCACAGATCATCTTTATGCACCAAGAGCTTGTAACCCTCCAAAGAGAAAGAAACAATAGAAATCGCATCATATGACCCTTTTAAAAACTCTGTCAAAATTTGTTTGTTTTGTTGCTATGTATTCTCTTATGTTGGGGCCTGTGTTATTCCTGGTTTCTTAGTTGCTTTTCGTTAGTCCCTAGTTAGTGCCAGGAACGTTCTATTTCCCTGTGGCAGTTTGGTGGTTCTTTTGGTCAGGGTATCTATGATGTGGGTTGAATTATGCGTTGTTGGTTATTGTCACTATTTGATGGGTTTCTAGTATATATTACATTATTATTGTAACATTGATTAACTATTTCTAGTTTCCAAACTAACTGCAGCCTGGGTGAACATGATGAGGACTTTTGAAAAGTTGAAATCAGAACCAAACTTTGCAAAACGGTTTCGTGTTATCTCTGAGAAGAAATTTTTTTTAGAGAATAAAAGTAGTTACAGTATGTAATAAATGAGATGATGTATTAGTCAGCTGTTCATTTTGACAAAATAAACCACTCAGTATTGTAGGTATAATATCACATAATTAAATCTAGAAATGGTTGTCTTCTAATGTCATCTTGTACTGCATGGTAGCTTATCAACACTGAATCTATTTTTGATGACGCCATTTGTTTGATTGACAGAGAATGAAGGAGCAAGCCCAGCTGTACTCTCCAGAAATCAAACAGATTGACCTTGATATCAACAGGACCTTTCGAGACCACATCATGTTCATGGATCGATTTGGTGTAAAGTAAGTAACACATGAACACATTAAAATAATTTGATTATATGCCTTAAGGCATACATTTAGTTAGGTAAAAAAAAACTGCCCTTGTAGGTTAAAAATGTCTCTGGAAATCAATTTAAAGGAAATACTTATCTAAAATCTGTTTAGGTGTAGGATATATTTTCAGGTTTTATCTGGCTTTGTACCACAATCTGAAAGTGTACTTCCTTTTGGTGATCTGGCTCTTAGGACAGGTCTCTGAAGCTAAGCTCAAAATTAGACATTTAGTGAGCAACGTCATAGGTATAGTGATAATTGGTTCCCAAACTAAAGGATATGCACATAAAATACAGACACATTTACAGAACAGGGACATGTACACTGCATGTGTTTATTGTGAAATGAATGCACAAATTTGCTCAAACATCTCTTGTATTGGCTATTTATGTGCTTTATGAAAGTGCCAGAGTGTATGGTCATCAACATCTCAGTCTCTCTTCGCCACTTCTGCAGACAATCTCTGGACCTGATTTCTGCGTTTTGAGAGCTTGTTCCCCAAGCAGGCCAGAAAAGGGAGTGATGTCACTGTGGATTTAATAGATTGCAGGCCTTAGAGAGCCAAGTGGAAAGTCTTGCTCATCTGAAGGGTGTCATTAATGCTCACACATGAAGGGAGGGCCTCAACTTTAATTTGAGGAGCGAATGCATCTTTGTGGAAAAATATGGATGTTTGGTTCATGTGTTGTTGATGTGTGTTTGTTTCATTGTGCACTTTCAGTAAAAGACAGAGTTTGAGTCTGACAACACTTTTCTTCTCTTCACAGGCAGCAGTCTTTGTTCCATGTGCTCTCTGCGTACTCTGTTTACAATACCGTAAGTGTGCGATCACATCTATGCTTAATAAAGAGATGTTACATAATCGCTGACTTTGTCTGTTCTTGTCCACAGGAAGTGAGTTACTGCCAGGGCATGAGTCAGATTGCTGCCATACTGTTAATGTTCATGAATGAAGAAGATGCATTCTGGGCTTTGTCCCAGCTCTTAACCAATCAGAAACATGCCATGCATGGTGAGTCCTCATTTATTCTGCTCTTGGCTAAGAATTTTAATGTTGATTTAGATATTTTTTTTAAACGATAAGGCTATCTATATACTGTATATATATGTATATATACGAGAAGACATTCAACATTTTGGGTCAGTATTTCTTTAATGTTAAAAAAAAAAGTCCTAAGATATGGTCCGTTAGTTTGATTTAAAAAAAATTAGTCCAAAGTTGATATTGTGCCATAGTCCAAATTTAAAATAAACTGTTTTTTTTGTTAATATATTTTAAATATATCGTTTAGTTACTGTGATAGCAAAGCTAATTTTTTAGTCATTACGCCAGTATTGAGTGTCGCATGCGTTTCGGGAATTATCATCAAATATGCAGATTTCCACTGAGAACCATTTCGATAGTATAAAAGATGAAAACATTTGTGCTGTTTAATATTTTTGTGGAAACCATGCAACTTTTTTTTTTTTCTTCAGGAGACTTTGAATAGAATTTTTTTAAAGAACAGGGTTTATTTGAAATAGAACTCTTTTGTAACAGTATTGAATGCTTTTACTGATCAATTAATAAAAGTATTAATTTCTTCACGTCTTACAGCGGTGTCCCAAAACTTGAATGGTAGAGTGACAAACATCTTGCGAATTAACAGAGGTTTATTATCTGTGTCTAGTATGGGAAACGACGTGACACTTTTTTTTATCATGCCTTCACATTTGCAACCTATCACAGGATTCTTTGTTCCTGGATTTCCCAAACTTCAGCGTTTCCAAAACCACCACGACCAGATTCTCTCCAAACTTTTACCCAAACTAAAGAAGCATTTGGTAAGATTGTTGTGGCACACACAAGTACAAAATGAGCCCAGAACCTATAAGATTATTTAAGTTACAGTAAATATAGCTATTAACTTCATTCACTTAACATGATACTGTATCTAATGCTGGGTCTCTTCCCTTCTCATTCTTTTTTTTGGTGTCTGTTTATATGCACTCTATCAGGATACGGAGGTGGGGGCACAGATGTCCAGTGGGATTTACAGCACTAAATGGTTCCTCCAGTGTTTTATTGACAGGGTAAGTGTTTGATCTGAGCAGATGCATTGTAACCAAACTGACAATGGTGTTATGTAAGCGGAGATTAGTAGATAGGTGTACATGCTCAATCATATGCTAAGCTTAGATCTCAAAAGCCAAGGAAATGATGCATCAACTGTGTGTATATTATAGTGTTGGTTCAGGTCACTGCAGACAATCCTAAAAGTGGTGATTCATTTGGCTCTCTTTGAATGTAACTGTTGAGTCAGCTGTTCTGATTGTAACTGTGATTGTTCAACCATCGTGGGATGGAAACACTTCTGGATCTGCTCAAGTGAGAGGTGTTTATATGAAGAGATGCTGGCAGTGAGATCTCCTCAGACTTGCTCAGCTAAAAACTGAGGTGTTAAGTGGACATTCAGGTTTATACAGGCAGAGATTTTGACTCATTGTAGATGTGGACACAGAAGGAGGAACTGGGATTGAATGTCAACAGCCAAGCATTGATAATTAGTTAAATACAAATGATTAGGTGTACAGGTGCATCTCAATAAATTAAAAAGTTGTGGAAAAGTTCATTTATTTCAGAAACTCGTGTATTAAATAAATTCAAATACTCTGTATTAAATAAATTCAATGCACACAGACTGAAGTAGTTTAAGTCTTGGGTTCTTTTAATTGTGATGATTTTGGCTCACATTTAACAAAAGTTTATTTAATTAGACTAGATACAGTATATAGCTCATCCAAAAATGAAAACTCTGTTATCATTTAGTTATTGTATGAAAATGCTTTTAATTTGTAAATGTATATAAATTAAGGTACTATAAGGTCCACGGGCGTAGTCACCCAAAAATGAAAATTCTGTAATTACTCGCCCTCATGTCATTCCAAAACCGTTGGTACTTTAATTTTTTCACGGTGTAACAACAGATATTGCAACTCCCCCCCCCCGACACTTCTACGCAACAAAAAATAGTAATGAGGGCCCAAATGTGTTTTGAACACAATATTCTCAAAATGACATCACACTAATATAATTATAGTTGATATTTATTTTCATAATATATAATCTAACCGGACAATGATTTAGTTTACTTGGCTATTTTAGATCCATCATAGAAGTAATGCATAATAATGATCTTTTTATAATAGATACTCATATTATAATAGTAAAAGTCTAAGTTAAGGGTAAAACATTAAAATCTATAAAAAATATTAAAAAGTTATAGATTTATGGGGACATGATGCTGCCCAAAAATAAAGCACCCTAAAATAGTTAAACAAGCACACTCGGATGAACACACTTTGGTTACAAAATGTTTAGGTACAGTGACCATAATTAATGGGCGCCAAACAGATTGTTATTGGTTGATGTTTGGCACAGTGCACCACTTTCCTAAGTTTCTGATCGCTAGTTTCTGACATCCAACTTATTTTAGTAGCCCGACATTTTATCAAAAAAACCCTCATTAGGTTCAGAACAGACCCATGGTATACTGTACATAACATGGTCTCATTTGAAATCGGCTAATAAGCAGCCACATTAAAATACTATAAAGCATGGCAATGTAGATTGAGGTTGGTGGACTTGGTGAAGAGGAATTAGGATTTAAAGGGGTCATATGATGCAATATCAATCTTTCCTTTCTCTTTGGAGTGTTACAACTCTTGGTGCATAAAGAAGATCTGTAAATTTGCAAAGAGTAAAGTCTCAAATCCAAAGAGATTTTTCTTTATAAAAGTTAAGAGTCAACCATATCCTACTAAAACGGCTCGTTCTAACACGCCACCCACATATCTACCTCACTATGTGGGAAGATTGGCTAACGCCGCCCAAAGATTGTCCGCGGCTAGCAAAGACGACTTCTGTCACTTTTCTTCTCGCTGTAATATTGTTTTGCCATGGCTTGCCGCCTAGTCCCTGAGCCCTGTGTGCTTGTTGTGAAAGCGAAACTACTTTTGTTTGGTCTTCCAAAAGAGGACGATATCCATTTCGTCATGCCTAGAGCTGATCTGTGCTGGTCGCGGAGGAAATACTTCAACTTAGTGCTGTGGATCGCCGGATCGCTTTCACCGTTGTTCAAACCGCTCCTTCGCCATGCCCCGCCGTTCTCGACCCGGCCGCTGCCTCAGCTCACGCAAATCCGGAGCTTTCCCGCTCAGCTAGCCGCTGTGTTTTTTTTCCATTGATGAAAGCGAAATACTTGTGTGGTTTTTCTTCCAAATAGGACGATATCTTGGCTTCTCATGCCTAGGGCTTATCTGTTTCTTGTCGCTGAGGGAATACGATTCAATTAGTGCTTGAGCTGCCGGCCACATTTTCATGAGACTGTTTACTGATCCTGGGAGAGTAGCGTTAGACTAAAATTCCGGCAGTTCTGACTCACGTAAGTAAATTTTTTTTAATCATTTGCCACTGATGATTCAAACGTGAGTTTGGGCAGTGTGGAGTAGCACTTGTTTTTTGTAATTTCTCCGATCACAAATCCACACATGGTTTTATGTTTACGCGGCACGATGCCACCGTAACAAGCGTAGAAAGTCATTATAATCATAATTATGTCCCCACTGGATGCAACATATGCCTCATTTGTAATGGGTTTTAATGGTTTTGTGTCGTCGCTCCGGCCTGACACGCCATCACAGTATGGTGAGGGGCGTAACATTTCTGTCACACGCTTGAGGTATTCGGCCAATCACAACGCACTGGATAGCTGGCCAATCACAGCACACCTCGTTTTTCAGACCGATGAGCTTTGTAAAAATCGATGCTTTTCAAAAAGGCGGGGCATAAAGGAAAAGATAATGTACTGTATGTGGAAAATAATGTGTTTTTTACTTTAAACCACATAAACACATCTCATTACACCAAATACACAAAAAAATGTTATTTTTAGCAACATCATATAACCCCTTTAAAAAACTGACAGAAAATGCGGAAGTGCTTCTTCCTCTTTCTTTGTCAGGGCCTCTTGATAGAGGGAGCAGTGTGCAATTAGCAGGCAGACAAGGGTGTTTCAATGTTTACTCTCCGCATACACACAATCCTGTGGGTTTGCTGAAAGAGGAAAGAGCAGACACTGTCAGCGCTGCAGAATCCGGTCCAGCTCGGTTTCAGAGCTGTGCTTGTGGACTGGCAGCTCGCTGAGGCAGATTAGCTTTAGACCAGCAGAGGCCCCAGTTTAAAATGAAATATACTACACATTTATGTTTTCCATTATGCTATGAAAACCTTTGTGCAGAAATGTCGGTCTTAGATTATCTACAAAGTTGTTACTCTTTTCAGACCCCATTCACTTTGACCTTACGTCTGTGGGACATCTTCATCCTTGAGGGTGAGAAAGTTCTGACAGCTATGGCTTACACCATCCTTCAGCTTCATAAAAGTGAGTTCATTTTTTTTTTTACAATACTGAAATTAACAATATTTTAATCCAAAAATCTATAAAACAAACTCCAGTAACAAACTCATAGTGCATGCTAATACATCTGATTGCCTTCATATAAATTAAACCCTCTCAGCACATTATAGAAATCTATTGACTGCAGATTCTTCTGTGAAAAAATGGCTAATTGAAGTGAATCATGTTCAGAACGATTGCTTAAGATGTCTCTGGAGGACCTGAGAGAGTTCCTGCAGGAGAAGATTGGAGAGTCCATCTACCTCAACGATGACCTTGTCATAGAGCAGCTTAAAGTTTCCATGTCTGAACTTCGCAAAATGAAGCTTGACCTCCCACCACCAGGTTCAGCCGTTTTCTTAATCATACAGCTTCATGCAGTTAGATACAGTATCATTGTGGTGTTTTTCGAATGCTTTAATCAA
Organism: Sinocyclocheilus anophthalmus; assembly: GCA_018155175.1. Classification (NCBI taxonomy): domain Eukaryota; kingdom Metazoa; phylum Chordata; class Actinopteri; order Cypriniformes; family Cyprinidae; genus Sinocyclocheilus; species Sinocyclocheilus anophthalmus. Next base: position 19,911 of record JADLZN010003351.1, read on the forward strand.
TTAGGATATGGCACTGTGAGTCGTTCTATGAAACAGACCCCATTTGTATCCCTCATATGCATATGCAATTACTTATTTTTTTATAATTTTTTTTACATTTAATTTCAGTAAGGTTTTTTTTCTATTTTTAAGAAGTACTTTTATTCAATAAGGACACATTCATATAATGTTACAAAATATTTAAATTTTAAATAAATGCTGTTCTTATGAACTTTTCTGGTTTCACATACTACAGCGGCTAAAATAATGCTGGGTAAATAAACCTCCAAACTTTTTGGCGGGGGCGGGGGCAGCGGAATTGGGCGACTGTAAAGGTGACATGTGAAAATCTGACTTTTCCAGGTTTTAATTGCTATAATCAGGTCCCCGGTGCATCTAACAATCAAGGAAACGTGAAAAAGATTAACTCTGTAACTTTGTTTTGGTAAGCCTTTTTTTTCTGAGAAAACGAGCGCGTCTGATTTTGCTCTTTTGGTGACGTGGAAAAATGGATCTCATTATAATATTACCGTCCCATAATCTGTAAGTTTCCACCCACAGCGCAGTCATTTTGATTTCACAAGCGACAACAGTGTACCAGCTCTAATGCCATGGTGAAGGTTTGAGCAAAACATGCTACTGGATTTTTTTTTTTTTTTTCTGTCTTTGGCTGCACAGACTAGCACAACCTCTCTATGTTACGTATGTAACCATGGTTCCCCCGAAGGAACGAGACGCTGCGTCGAGTCGCTTTGGGAACGCCCTGGCGTGACCGCGTTCTGAAGCACGTGTAAAATCAGCCCAATGGAGCAGCGAGACATCACGAGCAGGGTGACGTAAGCACCAGAAAGCATAAAAGCACAACCGGCCGGGCGCAAACCAGCTTCGATGAAGTAGCACCTGCAGGGATGCAGGGAGTATGGCAAAGAGACGCAGTGTCTCGTTCCCTCGTGGAACCATGGTTACATACGTAACCTATAGACGTTCCCCTTCAGGAACTCGAGCTGCGTTGAGTCGCTTTGGGAACGAGAATACCCATTGCGCCATACTACCAAGTCCCTGCCTTTGTGTGTATCTTACGAGCACATCACGTAGAGAGAACTTGGGAACCTGGGGTAGTTGCCAGGTCTAGGTTGTAAAAGCGGAAAAAGTGTGTGGAGAGGACCAGCCCGCCGTAGCACAAATGTCCTGCAAGGCCACACACAAGTTGAAAGCCTTGGAGGTCGCCATACTCCTTGTTGAGTGCGCTCTGACCCCCATAGGTGACAGTAGGCCAGAGGACTAGTAGGCTAGTGAGATGGCCTCGACCACCCACCTACCCATAGTCTGCTTGGTCGCCGGAAATCCCTTCTTTGGCGGACCAAAACAAACAAAAAACTGATCTGCCTTACGCGACGGGGCAACTCTGTGTGCGTAAGCGTCCAGTGCTCGAACTGGACAGAGCAGATTACGCCTTTCTTGGCTTACTTCCTGGAATGGAGGAGGACAGAATGCCTGAAGTACTATGGGCCCTGGTGAAGAAGTGGGCACCTTAGGGACATACCTGGCCCTCGGGTAAAGGAATGCCCTAGCCATGCCTGGAGCGAACTCCAGGCATGAAACGGAGAGTGCCTGAAGATCCCCGATCCTTTTTAGTGAGGAAATAGCGAGGAGAAAGATGGTCTTGAGCCTGAGCAACTTGACCGAACTTCTTCTATGGGTTCAAAGGGGGCATTGCATGAGCCCTCCAGAACCACAGCCAGGTCCCATGAGGGCACCTTGGTGCGCTGTACTGGCCTCAGCTTCAGGGTGCCACGGAGGAAACGAGTGATAAGTGGGTGTCTTCCCAATGATTGACCACCCAGAAGGGCGTGGTAAGCAGCTAAGGCCGCCATGTATACCTTCAGAGTGGAGGGAGATAACCCTGCGGAGAATCGCTCCTGTAGAAACTCCAGAACTGTACCAATTGGTCAGTTGACTGGGTCCTGTAGTCGCTGTCCGCACCATGAAGCGAAAAGTTTCCACTTCAAGGCATACTGTTTCCTAGTGGCAGGAGCTCTGGACTGGAGTATAGTCTCAACAACCCCAGTTGAGAGACCAGATGCTAGGAGCTGTGCCCCCTCAGGGGCCATGCCCACAGCTTCCATAACTCCGCCGATTGATGTAGGAGACCACCGACGTGTTGTCTGTGCGGACAAACACATGATGCCCCCTTAGGTCTGGAAGGAAGTGTGTCAGAGCTCGAAACACGGCCAGCATTTCCCGGCAGTTGATGTGCCAAAAGAGATGATGGCCTTCCCACAGACCCTGGGCAGAGCGGCCACTCATGACCGCTCCCCAGCCCGTGAGAGAGGCATATGTCGTTAGCGTTACGTGGCGACAAGGAGCTCCCAGCTCCCGGGCCCTGAGACAAGATCCAAGGTTTCCTCCACATGTCCAAGGTACATAAGCATCGGCGCGTGAACTTGATCATGCAAAGCGGATTGCCCCTCGGGGAAAATCCTTTGGTTCTGAGCAACCACTGCAAGGGTCTCAGGACGGCAGGCCAAAAGGTATCACGTTGGACGCCGCTGCCATCAGGCCCAACAGCCTCAGAAACTGTTTGACAGTGAGTGACTGGCCTTCTCTTACTGTCGTGAGGATTGACTCGATTCGAGCAGGAGACAGACGTGCCTGCATCGAGATTGAGTCCCTCACCACGCCTAAATAAGTGGTTCTCTATAGTGAAAGAACACTCTTCTTGGTGTTTAGTCTTAACCCCAACTCTCTCATATGGGCGAGGACGACATCTCGATGCCGAGCCGCCATCTGCTCTGATTGAGCTAGTATCAAACAATCATCAATGTAATTCAGATTGCGGATGCCCTGGAGTCGCAGTGGATCCAGAGCAGCATCCACACACTTTGTGAAAGTGTGGGTTGAGAGTGACAGGCCGAAGGGAAGAACTCTATATTTGTATGCTTCGCCCCCGAAAGCAAACCTCAGGAACTTCCAGTGTTGAGGGAGGATGAAAACATGGAAATAAGCATCTTTGAGATATATCGTAACAAACCAGTCCTCGGACTAGATCTGAGATACTATCTGCTTGATAATGAGCATCTTGAACCGAAGCCGTTTGAAAGCGCGGTTCAGAAAACGGAGATCTAAGATCAGAAGCAACCCCCCCATCCTTCTTCGGAACGATGAAGTAACAGTTGTAGAACCGGACGCTCTCTCGAGAGAGAGGAGGAACATGTTCTATGGCCTCCTTCCTCAAGAGAGTGTTTACTTCTTGTTCCATCACCAGAGCCTGCTTGGGATGCACCATCGTGGGTGTGACCACGTTGAAACAAGGTGGATGAGAACCGAATTGGATTCTGTAACCTTTCTCTACAATTTGCAGGACCCATTTTGAGATATTTGGTTGAAGTTTCCACGCTACCAGAAAATCTCCTAAGGGAACCAGCCTCTCGAGGCTGGCGTCTTGTATTATTAGAGGAGCCAGTTCGGTGCCCTGAGGCGGATGACCGGCAGGGAACGACCGACCCGACTGCTGTAGCACCCTCACTTGAGGGGCGAGCTCTCCCGTGCCGTACCGTTGCCGGGCTGCAGCTGGGAATTTCGCTCGTCGGAGCTCACTGAACCATGAAGCACCGAGGTGGCAGGGGTATCAATAAGCCTCCATGAGGGCACTGAGGGAATAACCGACCCGAGGTTTTTTTGTTGGGGGGGCTGTAGCACCCCCACTTGAGGGGACGATCTTCTCCCGTGCCGTACCGTTGCTGGCGGGAATCACCAAACAGCCGTGAATTTCACTCGTCGTAGCTCACTGAGCCCTGAGGCACCGAGGTCGCCCCCCCCCCCCATCCTTCTTCGGAACGATTAAGTAACGACTGTAAACCCCGGACGCTCTCGAGAGAGGAGGAACACGTTCTATGGTCCCCTTCCTCAAGAGAGTATCTACTTCTTGTTCAATTACCAGAGCCTGCTTGGGACCCACTAGAGTGTGGGGCCCCGTTGAATCGAGGTGGACAAGAACCGAACTGGATTCTGTCACCTTTCTCTACAATCTGAAGGACCCATTTTGAGATATTTGGTAGAATTTTCCACGCTACCAGAAAATCTACTAAGGAACCAGCCTATCCGAGGCTGACGTCTGGTATTATTAGGGAGCCCGTTCGGTGCCCTGAGCGGATGACCGGGCAGGGAACTGACCTACCTGACTGCTTGCACCCCCCACTTGAGGGTGGCTAGCTCGTCCCGTGCCGTACCGTTGCCGGCGCAGCTTGGAAATTTCGCTGTTGTGAGCTCACTGAGCCCTGAAGCAACCGAGGTGGCAGGTGTAATCAAGTGAAACTCCATGAGGCACTGAGGGAAACAACCGCCCTACTGCTGTAGCACCCTCAATATTAGGGCAGCTCACCCCGTGCCGTACCGTTGCTGGGTAAAGGATTGAGGGGGGGGGGCGGCAGCTGGGATTTTCGCTTGTCAGAGCTCACTGAGCCCTGAAGCGCCGAGGTGGCAGGGGTATAAATGAACCTCCGTGAGGGCACTGAAGGAACAACCGACCTGACTGCTGTAGCACCCTCACTTGAGTGGGCGAGCTCTCCCGTGCCATACTGTTGCCGGGCGGCAGCTGGGATTTCCGCTCGTCGGACCTCACTGAGCCCTGAAGCACCGAGGTGGCAGGGTATCAATGAACCTCCGTGAGGGCACTGAGGAGGATTGGGCACCGTATACTGAGGTGTTACCCTTTCCTCTCCAGGTGGGCTGCCCTCAGGGACCTGACAATGGTAGAACCATTTCGCCGAGGTCCTCTTAGACAATTAACGGTCCGCAGATCCTTTTTCGGTCTATAAGACCCCAACTGAGAGCATCGCCCCGACCCCCGATCTTTCTGTGGAGGGGTGTGGGTTGCAACGTTCTGTTTTTGAGACTGGCGATATGAGTACCTTTATGGCTTGGGCTGCTGTCGCTCAGCTGCCCCACCCCTGAGCAGGTCAGCCTGGTATGCTTGTAACACCGCCATGGTGTGCTAACATGCGCCAGCCTGACCTACCGCCTATATGGCTTTCCCAACCAGACTCGATGTAAGTCTAATGGGCCTGGTGGGAATCTTCGGGGCCTTCAGGGACGATGCTGGGGATGGGGAGAGATAGCTCGAAAGCGTATGTTCCACCACTGGCATCGCCCCATATACATTATCATTCAGCCCCATGATGTTCTTTTGAGTAATTCGAGACTGTGGGGCTGTAATACTGGATGAGTACGGTTTCTCCCACGATCTTGGCACCTCAGCATGGAGATCGGGGAAAACGGAAGGCCCCCGTTGTGAAGGCTGTGATCTGGATTTAGAACATGCTCGTCTAATTATTTTTAGGACGAGCGTCCTTTTTCTAGGCTGGCCAAACTATATTTTATTTTTGGCGCGAATCACCCCCCCCATAATCACAATCACACCTCATACGCGAGGGACTGTGGTGGCGAGTCCACAGTCTCCTCGGTCTCGACACTCGTCACATCCACCTCCTCGTAGGAAGATTTAGATGAAGCTTCTGTCTCTTTCTCCTCCGCGGGGGGGTTGTGGCCGCAGATAGCTAGAGCCGTGATCTAGCGGGTGAGGACCGAGAAAAGGACGAGTCCGTCTCGGATCCCTCCACTTAATCCACCCGCGATCCCCACGACAACATTCTGCGCTGTGCCTCGGCAACAGCGGTACCGCTGCCAGCGGGATCGCGAGCCTTGGCGCTGTCATCAAACGCAGCCAGGCGAGAGCGGGGCGTGCGCAGCGAGAGCTCGCAGTGATGACGATCAGCTGCTCGAAAGCTGACCGTGCGTGCTTCGCTCCTAAACAAACGACACAAATCGTGTGTATCCCCTGCCGCTAGATATTGTGGGCAGGGAGAAACATAGCGTTTGTAATGCCGTTCGCTCGCCATAGACTTTCTCATTGTTTTATATATATATGAGTGCTTGTGCGGACAGACAACAGTAAATAGACAGACACATACACAGAGCGCTACTGAAGAGCAGAAGCTGGTTTGCGCCCGGCCGGATGTGCTTTTATGCTTTCTGGTGCTTACGTCACCCCGCTCTTGACGTCTCGCTGCTCCATTGGACTGATTTGACACGTTCTTCAGAACGCGGTCACGCCAGGGTGTTCCCAAAGCGACTCGACGCCGCTCGAGTTCCTGAAGGGGAACTACATTGCAGCCAGCCTCAGAGGAGAACAAGACAGCATTGGATCTATTGATTTGATTATTTACTGTATATTGCTACTGCCACACAGATCTAAAATAAACATGCGATTTATATCCCAGCTGTTTGCCTTCACAGGCATAACTTGTTTTTGTAACTTGTGTGTTTCTAATGTAAACCTGTGTGTGAATGAGAACTTAGTTTAGTACTCACATGCTGTGACAGCCGCTTTCTGTCCTTGTGAGTGCTTTCGGATGTGTTCACTCGAAACTATATCAAAGTTTAACTAATATGGGTGTAACAACGCATGATTTCAGTTGCGATAATCAGAACCAAACAGAAGTGTTTAGAGGTCAGCTGTAATGCCCACTCTATTCTGGAAAAGGGGCGGAGCTCGCCTCATTTGCTTGTAAAAGAGAATGCTCTAATACATCCGTGTTTCTTTCTGCTTCCATTCAACTATCATTTTCCAAATGATATGAATGATCTGTGTGGTATTTTGGGCTGAAACTTCACAGACGCATTCTGGGGACACCCAAGACTTTAAAAATTTTAAAACAAAATTTATATAAGAAAGTGCATAATATGTCTCCTTTAACGGGCTGTGTTTTTTTTTTCGTATCCACGGGTTGAAGTGACCCCAATAACATATTTAGCCACTGGAGTGCGATTTTATTTATTTTTTTTACCGGGGGCCCCCCCTAACCGATTGGGTTAGTTTTGAGTAGAAATTGGGCGGGTTTTGCTGTGAAAACTGGGCAACCCAGCGCTGGGTAAATATTGTACAGAACACATGCTTGGTTATTGAATAAAATCCATTTATGTTACGCAAAGCAAAAGGCGTTTCCAGCGCGAAATGACCGCTTCCGGCGCAGCTGACTGACACCTTGTCCTTATGTTGCATTGCGTAAAACGATAATTTACAGCACAGTAAAGACTTTATAAATGAAATAAAATGTATACTAACCTTTATTTCGCTGAAGAAGTGCACCAAATCGGCGGTGCTGAGAACTGCTCTCTCCTGTAGAGGACTCAAAAAGCCTGCGCTCTGATTGTAACTCATCAGCTGGGTTGTTTTGTCAGAGACGGGCTCAACCCAGCAGTTGCGTAGAAAAAAATATCAACCCAGCAACTTGTTACAAAAACCTATTCCAGCACCTGGGTTATAATAAAATAATAAAAAAATATCTATTATATATATTAAAAATAACCCAATAAAATGACCAAGCAAGCTGAACCCAGCGTTTGGGTTAAAAAAAATAACCCAGCACCTGGGTAAAAATATAAAAAAAAACAATTAAATTAGCCAAAAGGCTGAACCCAGCATTTGGGTAAAAAAAAATAACCCAGCATTTTTGAGAGTGTAGGCATCTGAAAATAAATTACTATGGTTTCCCAAAGAAAAATACAAATAAAAAAAATTTATCACACTGTTAATATACACTCTAACAAAAGAGGGGTGGGGGGGGGGGGGTGAGGTGGTTCTGGTTAAATACAACCCGTGCTGGGTAAAATAGGGACAAACCCAGCTATTGGGTTGTTTTGACCCATCTGTTGGGTTACTACTCAGAAGTTTGGGTTAAACATTTAACCCAACTGCGGGGTCAAAACAGCCCAATTGCTGGGTTTGTCCATATTTAACCCAGCATTGGGTTGTATTTAACCCAGCAATTTTTTAGAGTGTAGTACCGCAAGTTTCTTGACACCAAATCACAGATTAAAATATTTCCGAAGAATCATGTGAAGACTGGAGTAATGACTGCTGAAATTCAGCTTTGCATCACATAAATACATTTACGTTTTAAAACATTAAAATAGTATTTTAATATTATATTAATTCACAATTTTACCATTATGGTATATTTATCAAATAATTTTGTGAACATGAGAGACTTCTTACATATGTCATTTAAATTATATTATATTATTGTTATTTCTATTCTATTTTAATTCTACTTAATCTATTTATCTTCTTTAATTCTGTATTTAAAAAAACACAAACAACAACTAGCTTTCTATTTTTTTTTCTATTCTATCTCTTGTTTTTCTGTGTGTGTGTGTGTTGGGGTGCGTGTATATATAATTTATTTATACATAAACTTGCTACGTGTACTGCTAGGCTAACCGAGACTTGTCATTTGCACTTATTTATTGTTGCTCTTTTGTTAGTTTTGACTGCTTTTATTGTCCTCATTTGTAAGTCGCTTTTGATAAAAGCGTCTGCTAAATGACTAAATGTAAATATATTAAATTCTCTTTCTAATGAACATTATTATATAACAAGTGTCAAATTAACTGTAGTTACCTTTCTGAAGAGAAGACGAACTATATCAACATGTATTAAAATGCAATTATTTTGCTTGTGATGGAAAAATGCAATTTATTAGCACTTTAGCACATTTGTCTAATAAACTTGTACAGAAATGATTTCTAAAACCCAGTCCAAAGAGCACCTGTTTCATAGAATGACCCAATTATAGTTGCTGTTGATCATTTTAACAGTAAAATTCTCATTTCATTATTCATACTGTATATGAAAACATATGCAGTGCTCTATCTGCCTCACAGCATAAATGATATATTTTTGGCCACAGCTAATGAGTTCATGTAGGACACCTACATTTTCAGTCCACTCTCATTCATTATTTCTGTATTCACAGCTAAGCCTGATGAGTTTCCACGAAAACCTCTGGGTCTGGAGCTGCCCGTTGTTCTAACTCCAGTCAAACGGCCCAAACCGAGCCCTTCAGAAGATACACCCAACAAAGCCCAGCTCGTCAAACGGCCACCTGCCTCTCTGCACATCTCTCTACAGCAGGAGTCCATCATGCTGGATGACAGCCCTTCACAGGAAAAGAAGCCTTACAACGATGGAGGGACTGGCAGCATGTCTCCCCTCCCCTCACCGGACCCCGTTCTAGTGCACAGCCAGATTCCCCTCACACCTGACGGAATGATAGGAGCCCCTGAGGATGGCGGGGAATGGCCTCCTCCATACGAACCTCCGGTACCTGAGCTTAATGAGACTCAAAACCAACCGGAGCTGTGCGACACTACTGCACCTTCAAATGTGGATGAGAAAAAGCCTTCACAAACATCTCAGAACTTGGAGCAGGACACTTCAGAGACAGCAGGGGTCAGTGTGGCGGGCAATTTACCCTCAGACATTTTCGAATCTGTTTCAATGCAGCCTTCTGGCGTTTCCAGTTCTGAAAATTATGAGGGACAGGTAGGGGATGATGAAAGTCAGAATATAGACAATTTTTCAGAAAGACTCTCACCTAAGATCTCCTCAACAGCCTGTGAGCTGTCACAGTTACCTGCCAAACGAATCCCCACAGTCCATTCAGACCCTCTGTTCCAGCACCCCCCTCATTCCAGCCAACACCTGCCCAAATCAGAGACATTTTAAGCTGCCAACTGACTTTTATTCAAGTGCTTTGCCAGTGGTCCTGTGGAGAGCATTGATTTTTCAGCATTTGTCTTTTCAGCAGCTCAAGTTTGCGCTGGTTGAACTCACTTTGTGATGCATTTGCACAAACATCGCAGCTGGTACATATGACGGAGATAAAAGCTTCATATCAAAAGTGAGCTGGCTCACTGCTTAATACACAACTCGGCATATAGCCAATTGTTTTAAGAACAACTGCCTTCCAACTTTTCTCTCACATTCTCTGGGTTTGTACAGAACTGCCACTCAATTACACCACAACACCGCCGATGTTTTTGCAGTTTCTGGGCTCAAATTCAATGAAATGGTGAAAGCTGTAATGAAAAGATCGGAACCACGCTCTGCAATATGACTGATTTGCACTACAGTGATTTTCAACATTCAAAATCAACCTTTAGTTAATATGCTATCCCTAGTAAAAACTTCATATATTTAAAATACATTTATTTCATACTAAGTATAAAGTTAACATAGTTATGACCTATCGCGCGCGACTTATGATATTAAAATTATAATAAATTTATTTGGAGTAGCTACTTCTGCACAATGGCCCATGTTTATTAAAGTATTAAGACTAAAAATATCCTATGAAGAGGATTGTATGGAGAGGAACCTTTGAATAATAGCACGGTCTTAAATGCCATATCAACGGTACGAAGGAAGATACTTGGAGAAAATACAATAGTGTTGCACTTAGCAACAAGTAAAATAGAACTAAATCAAATATGTATGTCTTTAGTTGGATTTCAGCACTACTTCCGCACACTTAAAGTGCATTAAGTACAAAATTAGTTGTTCCAAATTAGTATACTAAAAGTACACTGCAGGGTATTTTTTAATAAGTATATAAATATGTAAATGTATTTGTAAGTATACTTGGAATGAAATGTTTTTCAAATACATTTTAGTATATTTCTTTTTCACCAGGGATGGCTCGAAAGAATTCGCAATTATTTGGTAATATCACAACCACTCCATGTTAAATAATACAGTAGCTTATCCTTTCTGATAAGAAAGTAGAGAGTTATATGCTTGTAGTCTGTGGTAATTTGAATGGTTTGTGATGTGAATTGTTTGTTGATACCAGCTTTATGGTATGATGCCAATTTTGCAGTGTCCACAAGCCAATATTTATTATTCTGATAGAGAACACCACACAATAGTTTAATGGAATGTGCAGCAGTCTGTTAGAGTATGTTCATCTCAAAATGATTTGGCACAGTTTCATTGAGACAGCTGCAGTGGCTTTGCGATTTAACTTCCCAGCTGATGACAATATTAAACATGGCCTTTAATAAGATTCAACAATATTTTTCTGGTTGTTTCTAAACACAACTTTCTGTACATTTGGTATTTGTACTTGTTTTTCGTTTGTGTGAACATTTTGTATATTTAGCTTTTCAGAGTATTGTATTTTAGTGCTTATAGGATTTTGTATTTGCAACATATTTATGACTTAAATGTCAGATTTGCTTTCTGATGGTCTTATCTAGCATATGCTTGCTTTTTGTAAACAGTCAGCTGGTCTTAGAAGGCTGTGCCCAGGAAGTGCTTCAGGTTTACAATTTCAACAGGTTTAACAGATTCAGCTTTGACGCTATATGTGAATTGTTTTGCCAAACCATGTTTCTCGTCATTATATGTAAACCAGGACAAAAACTATAACTTTAATCTAAAACAGAATAGCTGGGAATCAGTGAACAAAAGTATTCTAAACATAAATAAGTATACGTTAATTACATACTGGTTAGCTAAGCACCTTTTTTTTTGTCTCTCAGAATAACCGTGTAAGTTGAGCACTGTATTGCTATTATGCCATTGTATTAAGACATTGATGGTTTTACATTCTATTACAGTGTGGAAATTCAAAAAAAAAAAAATTCAGTGCAGTATTTGAGTTATGGACCGTGTACATTCCCTTTTAAGGAGTTTTGAGAACTCCAACCAAAAGGCTTTGGTTTTATTCAGTCTGTATATAGTAAAATTATGCTATACCTATTTACTTTGTTATTCTATGTTTGAATTAGATTTGCATAAATAGAAGTTTTCTAATCTTGATTGGAGTGTGTATAATTATTTCGAAATACACAAGACACAGCAAATTACGGGAATGCTCCGTGTGACATCAAGAGGGGCGGCGGGGGGAGGGCGGGGGCTCTGTAAATACATAGCTTGTTTAATGATTACAGTAGATCCTCGATGATTCGCCATCATTCACCACGTTTTAGTTCCTTATTCTCAGCAAAAGGTCAACAACATTATAATCCACCTTATTATTCTTCATCTTTATTTTGTAATGGAAAAGTCTTCTAGTGAACAACAGCGTAGGAACAGCAATGGATTAGATTTCCTTCCCATTGAGAACACAGCAGAGATACAACCTTCAGTGAGATTCGCCAGCATCATCAGACTACCTGTAATTTGAGGATCTTTCATGTTTGTTTCCTGCTCTCGGAGGACACTGACAGCATGTGGTGACACAGGTTTGGGTGATGGCTGCCACCACGCCTGGCGATGTGCGGCCATCGGCCTACATGAGAAGGGCTGACAGGAAAGAGACAGAAGCAAAAAAAAAAAAAAAAAAGGATGAAACCATCAACTCATCATATAATTGAGCAGGCTATATGCCGCGCAGCTGTGCTGAGTTCTGCAAGGCAACACTTAGCTACACAAGTTATCGGACCACACTGTTGATTATTAGCCACGCCAGTATGCTTTCCCTGGCCTGTAACTAAGTTTGATCTGAAGAAAAAGAAAACCTCATTTATTTTATTTATTTGTATTTTAGATCGGGTTGAAATGATACAGACAAATATAGCAAGCAGCAGGACTGGGGGGAAAAAATCTTGTCAATTCATTTTCAGCTTTGATTTTTATCAGCTCCTTTGAACTGAGACAGACAACTCTCAGGGTTTATAACCCTTACAAGCTGAACATTAGCACTCAAACCACACACTTGGAGAAGTTGAGATTACACATACCTCTCTTTCTCCTCCTGCTTTGTGCCTGAGGTTATCTGTTCAAAGACATGTTTATCGAGACCACTGGTGTTTCAGCATCCAAAACAAGGAAGGCAAGGCAGGCATCAGTTTTCAAAGATTAGGTGCCTGAAAGAGTTATCTCCAAATGGAGCACCTTTAATCCAAACATACTCGGGGTTTTGCTAAAGGATGCTTCATTCAGACCAAACTGTTGTCCAGCCCTCCTCCATGAGCCTTTAATAATAGACTCTTCTGCTAGTGTTTTAGGCATGATTCAAAACAGAAACTGCTGTAAATATCATCATGCCCACATACTACCTAAAACTTACTTAAACATATAAAAAGATGTATATAAATCTATATAAATACCTCATATATAAATATATAATACGACTATACGAGATATCTATACACCACACTTTATGTAAATGCTATATAAAAAATAGTGAAAAATCTAGTAATGCCTAGTAGTAGGGTCTTACAATTAATATTTTCACTATATGTTTTTTTATACGATTAACATAATTACAATGTCTAAAATGTTTTGGAGCAGTCCAATTTTACAGATGATGGAAGTTTTGCATAACTATGTAAAAAAAATTAATTTTATTCAAACACATTAAATACCACAAATATATGCAGACATTTTTATTCATAGTTTAGTAATATAATCAATATGGTGAATTTGATGTAGATTAATTACAAAAAGGATGATTTGCATCATTTATACCCAATTTCTAATCCAAGCATTGAGATTTTTTGACGTAGTATTAAGGCCCAATCACAATTCTATTTTATACCCCTTCCCCTACCCCTCCGCCTACCCCTTCCCTTTGTCCCTTGATACAGAGTGTCAAGGGGTAGGGGTGAATATATTCACCTAAGAATTGGGACACCACTACTATAACGTCACAAATCATCATGCGTCGTCTAGCTCCTACAATACACACAACTATACTGGTGTGCTGGTGTGCATTAAAGCCTTTAATTACCGTTCTACATTAATGCGCCTGCTTATGACACACACACACACATATGTATATACTGTATATTGGAGATCGCGCAGCTCACACATCCAGCAGAAAAGAAGCTTGTCAACGCTACCCCACGACTTTTATTAATAACAGTTTAAATACGGAATCAGTACATTATATTCTCCAGCAACGAGAGGATAAAATCGCTATTTTTGAAGTAAACTCACTCTAAAAAGAAACGCACAGACGCGCATACACGCAACTTTCATCTCTCCTATCTATCTCTCATATCTCTCTCTCTCTCTCTTTCTCTCTCGAATTGGCAGTATTTGAGGAAAGGGTTTAGCGATTTATAATTATTAGGGGGACTCGCCTCCTCATGGGTTATCTCCCTGATCAGACATGAAAATATATTGTGGCACTATCGTGCAGTCTGTAATGATATGATGTTAGCAAACTTTAGCGATTTTTTTGCAAAATTTCTTTGAGTAACATGACTGTAAATATAAACTCACGATTTAATGTAGCATAAAACAAATGACTACTTTTCGTTAAAATCTTTATTAATACCAAAAAATGCTTACATTTATGTGTCTATTTATTCGCTCGGACAGCCATGTTGCCCCTGAAGAATAATCATACCCCTTCCGTAAGAAAAGGATCATGTGGTGGCCAAAATCTTAGGTTGAAGCGGGCTGCTTTTTTATCTGGCCCTCCCTCCCCCTCCAACCGCAAACTAGAATTGAGACACCCTACCCCTTCACGAACGCTTGAACGCACGAAACGGAGAGAGTACGACGGGAGAAGTGGCGTAGTCGGCAGGGTAAGGGGAGAATGTGTCCGATAGGGACTAAATATAACTGTAAAAGTGCGCAGGAGTTCTAGGAAAAAGCGTAATATGTGAGCCCTAGTGGTACACAAAAAACAGTCCTAACATCACATGGGTATATTTGGTAGAACATAGACAACAACACAACGACAGGTGGCGGATCAGCAAATTACCATTTTTCTTTTATGAATAGCTCATGAAGCTATATTTAGTACATTTACCTACTATAAGATATATCAAAACTTAATTTTTGATTCAGCCAAATATTGTCCTATCATAACAAGCCATACATCAATGGAAAGCTTATTTGGAAAATTTAAAGGCGATTTTCACACTATTTAGATTTTTTTTGCACCCTCAGAGTCCAGGGGCCCGTTCTTCGTACGTTGCTTATTACATCCGAGGGCATTCAGTCCATAAAGGAGCCTTTATGGATAAAGCCCCATATCAGCACATCTCAACTCAGATGAAATGTCACATCCAAGATGATATCATCGTGCTAATCAGAATCTGGCTAATTCGGTTCTTCGAACGCACATGTTGTTGATGATTAGTATGGCTGGATTGAGTTATGAGATAATTGCGCGTTCATGGGTTGGTTTAAATGGGGTTATGTATCGATACTCGAAACCACGATCAACAATGCAGCGAATGGCTGGCGGCAAGACAGCAACGTAATGACATCATATCATTAAAAAAGACACCTGACGAAAAACTTGACAAATTTCTGGACTTTTAGATAAATTAAATGTGCACTGTTTTTATTTAATTTTTTAAATGATGCCAATATTTATATTTCACGAAGTTGTAATATTTGTCTTTTTAAATGATATGATGTCATTACGTTGCTGTCGCTGCATTGCTGATCGTGGTTTCGAGTATCGATACATTCCCCATTTAAACCAACCCATGAACGCTCAATTATCTCAGATAACTCAATCCAGTCAGACTAATCATCAACAACAGCTGCGTTCGAAGAATCCGAATTAGCCAGATCATGATTAGCGCGATGATATCATCTTGGATGTGACATTTAATCTCGGATGTAATAAGCAACGTACGAAGAATGGGCCCCAGATTTTCAAATATCTTGGACAAATATTGTCCTGTCCTAACAAACCATACAAAACGTGACCCTTATGGACTGGTTTTGTGGTCCAGGTAACATGTGGTATCAAACAAGATCAGCGGACATTATTTAGCTCAACAGTATTCAAGTTATATTACAATATAATTAGGCTCTTATGTATTTTGCCATAAGAGTGTGGATACTTTTTTATAAACTTACATGTTCATAGCCCACATCATTATTATAACGAACAGCAGTCTCATGCATCATTACCCTATTAGTAACTTGTTTAAAATAGTGTAACTAACGTCTTTTAAGAGCTTGTCAGTGTAAAGAGAATGAAGGAGCATGCAACACTGTTCAGTGACCATTCTGAGCCCTTCAGGTAAAGCACTGTGACTGTGCGCACATGAAGGTAAAACAGCTCCCTCTATCCATCAGATGAAGAGCAGGATGCAACGATGGGATGCAGTCGGACAAGTGCGCTGATGCTGCTGAGGAAAATATTTCAGTTTTCTTCCGTAGATGAGAACACCAAAACAAAAAGGACTTAAGACGAATAAAAATCACTTAACACAAGGATTTGAGATGGCACTACACGAATATGTTTGCGGTCGTTTTTTTTCGTCTGTGAAACAGACCGAAGAAACAAAAGCGTGCCCGTGAATACCAGCGCGAGAAGAGGCACGAGACAAAACCACAAAACAGCGACGCTTCATTGATGTTTACACTGCACTGTTTGTCTCCAGCTCTCTTTTTTTGCAATGAACGAGACTACACCGTGAAAAACAAATAATGTAACGCTTCCACTGTCCGCTCATCATATAACGCACCTGGAATAAGGATTTGTACAAAACTCTTATAACAGGACTTTAGGATGAAAGCCTCTGTTTATGAAGACATATCGAAAAGGAAATGAGTGCGTACAGTAAGTTTGACGGCTGCCTCACCAAACCCGTTATTGTGTAATAATGTGTGTGTTTTTCCTGTATTGACACTTCTAATAACAGAAATGATGAGCTGCCCCTTTTTTTATACCAAATATTGTTCTGGCTGGACTCAAGTGAGCAGTCAAGATAGACACAAGACAGCGCAGCATCAGCCAACACACACATCTCCCATGGTGACACCGGTTAGACATGCCAGTTTTACTGAGAAAAACACATCTACGGTAAGTATTCGCGATTATTAAAGCAATAATAACTGCCTGTGAAATTTATGACGAATGTAGATTACATGTGGCTGTGTAAATGTCATTTATAATAAATAGCCTCCCCTTCAGTAGCCTATAGGCTACTCTGAAGTTTAGAATGTCATTGTTGAAATAAGTATATAAAGGAAGGTGTTCAATTGCAAGTTTAAATCTGTTATAATCTGGAAACTATTACCGGTATTGTGAGTGCAAAACATCATTTCAACATCTTTTGACATTCTAGCTGTACAACATCAACGCTGAAGGGGCACAAGTCTGAATTTTCCACTGAGTGGGTGATGTTGCTGTGATGAGGATGCGCTTTCCTCTGAAGAAGATCCGCAAGCAGTTCAAACTCCTTCTGCTGCTCGTTTTGCTTATGTTTGCCATTGGGTTCACGTATCTTCACATAAACCAAGGCAAAGCCATCAAACTCCACTTCAACTATGGAAAAGGTGGGTATTAATGAAACTGCACTATTGCTATAGCCTTGAATGGAGCATGGAGCATTTCTCTTCAAAGAACAGTAATGCCCACTGAAGCCGTAATAAACATATCTCCGATAGCTTTAAATGGGATTGTGCACAAAAATCCAAATGCGCAAAGTTGACTGTGAAAATTAGACTATTCCTACATATCAATTGAATCTTTCTATTGGGTTTCAGAAGCAGGTTAATGAGCAAGGCAGTGCAGTAAAATTTAGCTGTCCATTGCTAAAGCTTGTATGATCTAAATGCGGATTTTTCCTTCAGTTAAAGTTAAATTAGCTATTTCTGCCCCCACAATGTGAGTATTCCTAAACTAATTTGTACTGGGTTGCTACAACCATTAGTACTACAGATAGATCAACGACTCGTGCAAAGATGATTTTCCTTAGCTTTGCAAGAGACTTGCAGTCTACCAAACCACAGAGCCCACACAATTATTAAGTCCGAACACGAGCTGACCAGAGTCACCACTCCGCACAAGACGTTCCCTCCTTTACTACTGTCCGGCATAATCATTTGTTTGATCTTATATATATTTCTTGTATTGGTGTGTGTGAGGGTGTGGCCTTTTACACATTTTCCTGTTATACTTGGTAATGCGTGTGTGCGTGTTCATAAGAGAGGTTGAGGTGAAATGCTTTTACATGTCCAGAATGTTATTCATACAATAGATAATACGCATAAAATTAATTTCAGTACTCAGATATTTTCATCTAGCTCATATGTGACTTTTCTTGACTGATAACACTGCCTTAACCTTGAAAAAAAAAGTTTTACATTTATAATATACAAAGATATTTCAACAACAATATTTAAATTCCTCACGCTTCATGTATAGTAATACTATGTGTAAATATTTGAAAGTGAAAGTGACGTGACATGTGGCCAAGTATGGTGACCCATACTTGGAATTAGTGCTCTACATTTAACCCATCCAAAGTGCACACACCCGGAGCAGTGGGCAGCCATTTTTGCTGCGGCGTCCGGGGAGCAGTTGGGGGTTCCATGCCTTGCTCAAGGGCACCTCAGTCGTGGTATGGAAGGTGGAAGAGAGCTGACATTCACTCCCCCCACCTACAATCCCTGCCGGTATGAGACTCGAACCCGCAACCTTTGGGTTACGAGTCCGACTCTCTAACCGTTAGGCCACGACAGTTAGTAAATAATTATGGGGAAAGACTAAGAGGTTGAAACTGCTACCACAAGTTATGATATGTTATCAAATAATCAGCACATTCACTAATTAATATACTTAATTAAAAGCTTGGTTTTTAACATTTAAACACTATCTTCTTTTTTCCCCCCAAACCACATCCATATCCTTTCTAGTGCAAAAATACCTCATGTTTGCTCTGAGGAAATTTTTTAACAATTTCTAATTTAGCTTTCTAGTCCAACTAAATTGGATTTCTTAACTTTTACCTTGAAGCCGTATGTCCTTTGTTATTAGAGGTGAAGTAATTGTTGCGGATTAGGTGATAAACCATGACTGTATTTGAGAGAGGAATACATTTGTATATTTCTAATTATAGCATAAAGGCTCAAGGCTTTTTCCCCCTTGGTTT
Source organism: Sinocyclocheilus anophthalmus (assembly GCA_018155175.1). Classification (NCBI taxonomy): domain Eukaryota; kingdom Metazoa; phylum Chordata; class Actinopteri; order Cypriniformes; family Cyprinidae; genus Sinocyclocheilus; species Sinocyclocheilus anophthalmus. The sequence continues at coordinate 38,595 of JADLZN010003351.1, forward strand.
TCCACTGATTGAGATTTAAAAATGGAAGCTAGTTGCTATAAATTCTGTGGCTGAAGTTGACAGGGAGAGAAATTAGAGGTGCAGACTCTTTTAACCCATAGGTTAATGAAATTTGTGTTAAGCTCCTCTCAACACACAAGGTAATGCTTATGCAAATGGGTGTTTTGGACAGATGCCACTGTTATCTCAAGTGAGATGTGCTATAGGTGGGAAGTAAGAGGGCTGAGCTCTAAAATCTCTTCACACCGGCTAGTCATTAGTCAGAGGGGAGGTAAACATCTTGGAGGACATGTTGATCTCTGTGGACAAAGGTATTTTGGAGACACACTTGCTGTCACACTGAAATAAAAATGACCAAGCCTGAGTAACGTAATTAGGATATAAGCCAGCTCAACAAGCAGTATTTGCATTGCATTTATACTGTGCATCTTGAATGTGCCTCTTTTCATCAGCGGGAGAGATCCTGCATTTGTGTTTAGGTGACTGAACAGTCCGTTGTTTGTTGACTTGGCTCGGGGCAAGGACACATGGAGCAGGTGGTGGTCCACTCAGCACCAAGTGTTGTGTATTAGAGCATCCACATGCCGTTTGCTGGCTCTGCATTCGAGATCAGGCCGAAGCCCCTTTTGGCCTATGAATTTTTCCGCTGACCAAGGCAGCGACACTGGTGAAACAATTTTCTTTTTGCCGGTTTTTGGTTTTAGTTTTTGTCCTTGTGTTGGGTAGATACTTACCACATTGCCGTCTGATTGACCTCAACTTCCAACCTTTCCTCGTGCCTTTTTGTCTTGCTGTTGTTTGGTTTTTCTCGTTCTTTGGCTCAACCCACACTATTGATTATTGGTTAACATTTTAGGTACCTATCTGTGTGATGTGACAGCGACGCGAACACCACTGTCTGGTTGTTTATTTGTATTTATTTGGATATGTGTGCATATGTGTGTTTTCTGATGAACATACTGATTTTTTAAGCGACTATTTTTTATTAGGTATGATGTCGCCCGTATGTCGTGCAGGATTGAACATATTCTGTTAGCCCGTCCCAATGTTTTTATGTTTAGACAAATATATGCACCCTCGCGATCTGTTATTTATGTGTGTGTGTGGGACGCGCCGATCTTTGATGGTACGTTTCTCCTTAGGTGTGTCTGTTTTTGTCTACCTGTCCATCTTTCAACTTATTTTTTTTACAATTTTAATGGTACTCCGGTTACTGTGTGAGTGATTGCCCCTTTCCTTTGGGGGCATAGTACAGTTAATAAAAAAAACTCGTCATAATACATACATAGCCGAGGAAGCTTATTATTGTTCAAGTGTAGCTCTCTTTTTTGAGTGTTTGTGCCGTATTTAGTGTGTATGTGTTATGTGTTCATCTGAACCAACTCTAGCAATTTATGTGTGTGTTCCTCCATGATCGCTGTTTGGGCATCCTTCATATTTTCAAGACAAACTTGGGGTCTTCGCTCACTTGACTACTTGCATGGTAATATTTGCTTGATCTCCAGTCTTACTTTTAAGTTGCGTGCTCTTTGTATCTCTTTTGCCTATCCAGTTTTTCCGATCGTGTTAATATAGTAGAGATGTGAATATGATTTATGTCCGTTGTCTGTGTTATTTCGGATCGTGGGTTGTCACCTCTGCACCTCAGCCGACTTCTCCATTCTTAAATCAAGTCACTAGTATGACTCCATACATAAGGACGAAATGGTAGTTATTAATTAGTCATTTATTTTGAAAATGTGTTATTTTTTAGAAGGAGTCAACACGTTACTTTTGATACCACAATTATTCAGTGAATGTGGTGTTTTTGTTTTACATCTTTAGTCAACCAATCAAAAATGTATTGGTTGTGTACCCTTGAGTCGTTGTGTACTTCCCCTCCCTTTAAGAAATCTCAGTATGTGTGTCTGTGTGTATCGCCACTCTGTCAGCTCTTCATCGTATGTTACCGTCGTTTGGCACACCGTTGGTTCCCCCACCATCCCATGATTGATCACGTCAACCAGTTATAGCTATCTTATTGTTTATACCCGCCCTTGAATTTGAATTTTTTTTTATTCTCAAGGATCAACCGCTTTAAGGCATCATTTTGATCATTTTTCTTTCTGTTCACACTGTTCCTCCTTTTCTTGCATGGATCCCCGTTTAATTGTTCTGTCTATATTTACATGTCCTACTTTCCATAATTTCTCTCGCTCAATTCTTTGTCTCCCAACACTACGTATCACAGTTTAGACTATTTCATGACACTTCTAACAGTAACTAGTTTTCATCTTCTGATTAAAAACATCAGACACTAGTTAAATATCCTCCGTAATTATGCATGTAAGACCACCGGAAAATGAAAAAACCGTCCCATGAACCACACGAGTCTTACACCCCCCATTCCCAATACTTATGTCTAATATTTAGAAATGCCCCCGTCTGAGTTAGGTAAATCGCGACTACTTTGCGCTATGGTTGCTGAAATCTTTGTCTGTATGACAGCTAAAGGCGTGAAGACGGAGGACATTTTCTGTCAACAGAGGATGGAACGACCACACTCCCGCCCCCTTTCAGACTTTCTGGCAAGTTAATGACAAGCGCTTGCTAGATTCGAGACCTACCTGTCATGAGCGGTAAGCAAGACAAAATTTAGCCATGAATTTTCTATCAATTCTGAGACAAAAATTACCATGTGCAGGATGTATGCGCAATCTACAGGGGGATGTTATGTAACCGACAGAATGGGGTCCTTCAAAATCATTAAAGTTTTACTCTGGAATTGGACCCGATTGAAAATGGATATGGTGTAGAGACAAAAACGATAAAGTTCTAGGCTTGTCAGAAAATAATATGGATAAAAAAAATTATTGCCTTTACTAAAATAGACAATTGTACAATTATGCCGGAGGTGTTTATTAACATTTTTATGCTTTTCTTTTTAATTTATAAAAGATGTAATTTATTGAACATCCTTGAGGCAGTCACCTAGAAAATTGAGATTGGCTTCAAAAAATTAAAAAAATTTAATAAACACTGCATCTTTATAACAACAGGTCCATGTAGGACCCCCCAGTAATCAAATGTTTATGCGTTTACTGCATTTAGCAGTTTTCTACCAACCCACTCAGCTTAACATGGGAGCAAGTCGGCTGAATCAAGCGCCTTCTGTGTCCCCTACACATGCTATGAAAGTTTGACTGACGATAACGAGTGAGGTCGAATATGGCGTAAATATGTTCAGGTGTGAAGCCACTGGGCTGCACTCAAAATGGATATGCCCATTTGTGCCAGGCCCATTTCTTCCTTCAGTAGGTTATCTCAGAGTTAATGAATGAAATGAAACCACTAATACTTGACATGTAAGCCCTTTCAAAGCATAATACGATAACTGTGGTCACAGATGAAGCTCTGACTGGACTGGTTGGGTCTTGGTGCCTTAAAGTAGTACAGCATGTTTCATAGACTGAACTTAGAGGCATACAATATAAAGCCCCCCCCCCCCCCCCACCTCCACCCCCCCCCCCCCCCCCCCCCCCCCCCACCCGCCCACCCAACCCCCCCCCGACCCCCCAACCACCCCCCCACGCCCACCCCCCACACTCACCGCCCCCCCGCCCCACCACCCCCCCCCCCCCCCCCCCCCCCCCCCCCCCCACCCCCCACCCCCCACCCCCCCCCCACCCCCCACACCCCCACCCCCCCCCCCACCACCCCCCCCCACCCCACCCCCGTCCCACCCCCCCCGCCCACCCCCCCCCCCCCACCGACCCCCCCCCCCCCCCCCACCCCCCCCCCCAACACCCCCCCCCACCCCCCCCCCCCCCCCCCCCCCCTACCCCCCCCCCCAACCCCCCCCCCCCCCCCACCCCCCACCCCCCAACCCCCCCCCCCCCCCTCCCCCACCACACCCACCCCCACCCCCCCCACCCCCCCCCCCCCCCCCACCCCCCCCCCCCCCCCCCCCCCCCCCCCCCACACTAACGTCCGAAAAGGGACGGCGTTTGACCCCCCCCCACCCAGCTCCCGCCGGCCTTTCCCCCCCCACCCCCCCCCCACTTACAACCCCCCCCTTCCCCCATCCCCTCACCGCTCACTGACCTTTTGAGCTTTCCATCCTTCCTTCGTCTCCCCCTTCCAACCCAATCCTTTCTTTCCCTTTTTTCTCTACCCCCCATCCTCCAGATTTTCATACTCTACCTCTTTTTTCCTTTCCCATAGTTAGATTCTTCATCTAACCCCTACCCTCTCTTTCTTTCCCCTATCCTTTCGCCCCGTCTGCCCCCCCTTCACCCCCCCCCTTTACTTACCCCTCGACATCCGTCCCAGACAGAGTCCAGTACCCCCCTCCACAGAAGCAAATTGTCTGTGTTTTTTCACCTCACCCTGCTTTGATTTAGTTGCTGGCACCGGCAATAACTCTCATTGAGTAGTCTGGAGCTCTTATCCCTGGCCTCCTCTCACCCTTTTTCCCACGCAGTGGACTCTGGCTTTTTTGGGGTGTCACTTCTTTGTGTAAGGTGCTTTTTGTGTCTCTGCCTGGCCACCCACTCAGTCAACCATTGTTTGAGGAGCCTCCTTATCTTCCCTATCTTCATGGTCTACTTATTAGGGACTATATGGGAGGGTTGCAAGTTGCATGTCAATTTTTAAAAATGTGCTATTTGTACTGTAGCGAAGTTAAAGTATGCTATGCACCAGTTGGAAATCTTAAAACCACTTCATTAGGTGTATGTCTGTCCGTTGGCTTTCATAGTAATCTTGTTGACAACTACTGATAATTTGTTTACCTCATAAACTCATTCCATGAGCAAATGTTATAGACCAGCAAATGTCAATGTATTGAGCATAAATAAATTTTTATTCAGGCAGTTTTGCAGTAAGAAGGAAAGGAACACTTTTATCCATCTGCTAGGCTGATAGTGACAGGTGCAATAGGCTGGTTGAGTTGATCCTTAGAAGATGGTGTGACATTCAGTAATGGCATAATTCTATCATTTTTTCTTCATGTCTGTCTCTCTTCTCAGTTGAGCTGTGTAAGTTTGTTCTTATTAGGGTAAAGCCATAGTAATGTCACACTTAAATCGATGAGGACTTTGACAATTTGTATATGTGACCTGGACCACAACACAGTCATACAAACCAGATCCAAAATACTTTGTATGGGTCAAAATGATAGATTTTTTCTTTTATGCCAAAAAACATTAAGATATTAAGTAAAGATCATGCTCCATAAATATATTTTGTAACTGCTCCTACCTTAAATATATATAAACTTAATTTTTTATTAGTAATATGCATTGCGTAAGAACTTTTTTTGGACAACTTTAAAGGTGATTTTCTAAATATTTTGATTTGATTTGCACCTCAGATGCCAGATTTTCAAATACATTGGCATAATATGGACAAATATTGTCCTATCCTAACAAACCATAATGGAAAGCTTATTTATTCAGCTTTCGATGGTGTATAAATCTCATAAGACATTATGACTGGTTTTGTGGATCCAGGGTCACATTATACATAAATCGCATACCTACATAATATTTACAGTGCTATAGTTGTGAATTTGATTAAATATGAATGCTGCATTTGCTGTGAATTCAGTAATATATCATTATTTGTTTTTGTCCTCATTTATTTATTTATTTACTCCAATTGAAGGCCCTATAACACAGCAAAACATTCACATGGGGAACTTGAGGGTCAAGATAGGCTGGATTTGTCCAGGGACTAATTTTAAACCCAGTCCAGCCCTGTACCCGTCACTACACAACAAATAATGGCGTGGCGGGCGCACTGGTTTACTTTGCATTGAAGCAGTAACGAAAAGTAAAAAAAATGCCTGAAGACTCCCACTGTGTCTACACCAGATGCGACAAAATACTATAGAACCTATTATAATCAGTGATGCGGCCTACACTGGATGTTGGCGCAGCACAGCACGACAAATCCCTGACAGTAAACAGATGCCTCGTTCTATTTATGACGTACTACTGACACAAAGTTAAAATGATTTGCAATGGTCACTTTGTCGCATCCAGTGTGGGCAGCCTCAAGCTGTTGGCTTACCTCTGGCCTTTTTCATAATTTATTTGTTAAATTTTTTTGGCTAGTAGAAATTAAGAATGGCCGGTAACTTAAAAATTTAGTAACCAAATTGGCTGGACTGATATGGGGGTGAAAAAGTGTACTTTCAAACCCTGATTGTCCTGCTATATACCCTGGCGAAACCGTAGACATCTGCGAGAGTGTCTGCACGCATGGACTTCTGGACGCAATGAACAGTTCAACTCTGAGCATTACATTCACCACCCCACCACCCCAGCTACATCGCTTATCCACTCCTTTGTATAGCAGTAATTGTTGTATAGCATACTGCCCTGTAAAAATTTTGATTAACTTCCTTAGCAACCACAGACGCAGGAACTTCCTGGACTGAAGACCTACAAACACCCATCTAAACTCAGGAGCCAACCGCAAGATCGTGTGTGAGACGTGTATGGATCGTAACACGCGAGCACGATTGCACACGCGATCCAACGAAACGCACGCGCTCCTATCGTTCAATAAACCTAACTATCTTAGTGCCGACTATAAACAGATGTACGACAAAGGTACACATGAGATCTGAGAATTCATCACCAATTTGCCAACACAGCAATGGAGGTTGAAACAACGGCGGTAAATACAAAAATTTCAACATAATGTCCCTTGGTGATATGTGCCAAAATTTGAGGAAGATTTTTAATAATTGTTTGTTTGGAAAAACTTTCCCTGTCATTAATTTGACTCATACGTGTTTGTTTGACTGGCACCGGATCTGTGTTAATGTTCAGAAAAAAATGTGCTTAGTGAATAAATAGGATTTTGCACAGAAATATTGTTCACAACATTTTTTGTTTATATTTCATTAACTTTGATCAATGTATTTTAAGGGGACACAAGCCATGTCCGTCTCATGCCCTTATATGTTCAAGGCTCAAGAACCTTGTTTATGCCTCAAGCAAACAGGCACTGTTTCATTCATCCAAGGTTCTCCTTTGTTCCTCTCTCTTAATTCCGTGTAAGTAATTCTGTCTGCATGTTGGTTGTTTTTTTTTAGTAATGAGATGGCCGCGGTCGTTATGATAGAACACAGATAACAATTTGGAATTCTCCATTGCATAATAATGGGGTTACTCTGGCAAC
>JADLZN010003352.1:0-101915 GCA_018155175.1 Sinocyclocheilus anophthalmus
GAATACATTTGAGGGTGTTTGAATTTGATGAAAGAAAATAAATGCATAACGCTGAAATGGCTGACACAAAACTCTTGTGAAAACAAAACAGTAGACTAATTTTTGTAGACTAATTGAGACATACGGTGCTGACGCTTTAATGAGGGTTCTTATGACTGCAATCAAAACATCCACATGAAATTTGATTTTAGTGCTGAAATGATTTTAATTAGGGAAATCAAGCTGTCCATAATTACAGGAGCAACAGAGGTCTCTCTCCTCCATGTCAGAAAGCCACAGGACGCTTGATGTACGTCAGGACTTCATTAGCACAGACATGAGGTGCCAAACACAAAGAAAACAGTAAAACTGCTATTTATTTTCCCTCAAGAAACTTTTTAACAACCCCTCACAGGATGTGAGCTCACACTCTCAGCTTAAAACACAGATTTCCCTATTGTAACCTAAAAATACATTGTATGGGTCAAAATAATTTTTCTTTTATGCCAAAAATCATTAGGATATAAGTAAGATCATGTCCATGAAGATATTTTGTAAATTTCCTATGTAAGTATATAAAAACTTAATTTTTGATTAGTAATATGGATCGCTAAGAACTTAATTTGGACAACTTTAAAAGCAATTTGATCAATATTTTGATTTTTTTTGCTCCCTCAGATTCCAGATTTTCAATTAGTTGTATCTCCTAACAAACCATACATCAATGCAAAACTTATTTATTCAGCTTCCAGGTGATATATAAATCTCAATTTCAAAAAAATTAACCCTTATGACTGGTTTTGTGGTCAAGGGTCACATATGATTTAAATTTAATATTTAAATTATCAATTATATTAGTATTTTTTTGAAAGTTCTGCAGCTGGATGGAATTCATTTTTATTGTTATTTTATTTTCTTAATTTGCTTAAATTAAGGCTACATTATGATGTAATTATGTCTCATTTTTGTAATCTAAGTAAATTTTTTAAAAACTTTTTAAAATGACAAATTGATATGACATATGATTATTTATTATGTATATATTTATGATTAATATAAATGATAAATTAATAAATAGGGTCTAACATTAATTCATCTGTCAAATATAATAATTAAGTCTACCAAGCACTGATAATGTCTGAATGTTATATTAACAGACTATCCAAATTTTAATAAAACCTATACACAGATTTGCATTTGCAATTCTGTCATAATTTACCCAGGTTGCTCTAATCCTGCATAAAGTTCTTTCTTCTGTTGAACACAAAACAAGATACTTTGAAGAATGTGGGTAACTAAACGGCTTCAGGTCCTCAGTCATTTTCATAGTAGAGAAAAAACACTATCAAAAAAACTGATGACATGTGGAGCGTTGTGACCTTCACACCCTTCTTGCAGTAGGCCTACACAAACGCTCTCAGCCTACTTGTCCTGAACGGCACTGACTTTCCAGGTGCACACAGCCCACACCGCCCACCGCTCTCTGGACCAGCTAAGCCCATCTCTTCCTCCCCTGTGGTCTGCCTCCCTCTCTCACCCACTGACCCACTGGCGGAAAGCGTGGGCACTGTGCGTCCAAGAGTCCGCTTTTAGAATGCCAGATGGCTATTTTCTTCCACAAGCACTCTAAAAAAGGACATACTTACATAAAACTACCACTGTTAAAAATGCTGGTCCTGAAGAGATCTTTAGAGAACAAAGGAAGCATTTCTCTGTCAAACACCTATCTATGTTTCTATTTGAAATAACACATAGCAAAGGTGTAAGTTTAAAGCAGAGATGAGTCACTTTTTTAAAAAAAAAAGATATTTCGGGCCTGTCATTGTTCATGATGATGTGTGAATAAGAAAAAAAAATCGAATGAAAAGCCACTGATCCATTTACTTTAAACACACTGTCATATGGAATGGCATGTGATTCAAAGACAGCAAAACATTAGGTAACTTTTTCCATTTTAACACCAAATGTCAGGGATATTTATAGCACAAATCATGACTTGCACATGCAGATGTTGCCATGATGTGATATACTAGTTGTATGACTTCTGTTAAATTTTGTTAAAGTGTGATAACATTGCTGGTGACAGGAAATGACCATATCCTGTTGGAGAATGTGTGGGTGTGCATATCAGCATACTGCTTGTTTCAAAGGTTATAAAATAAAGCAATGTCAGCTTTAGTGGTTAAAAATGATGTGCAGTTGTGGTGTCTACGTGCATGCCATAAAATAGAGTCCGGTTTCGCAAAAGGGAAACTGTTGGTAAAATGGAGATATTTTTTGGATGACCTTCTAATAAAATGTTTCAAAGAGCAAGTTTCTAAAATGATTCAGAGCGAAACTTTGGATTGTTCCGATGATCCCAGAGCACAAACAGTCTTTCATAGTGATTAAATATTATATGCTGTATTATTTAACCAATTATTAAGCTATTATCAAGAGTAGATTGTTTATGTAGCAGATAAGTGGTAGGACAACAGATATGTTTAGCCACTTTTTCAAGACAAGTAAAAGCTTTAAAAAAAAAGGGGGGATTACGATTTGTATTTGATGTGCATTTGTTTTCTTTTTAGAAATAAAAGTAGTAAATATCCTGGCTGGTGGTTACCACAGACTAATGTTAGGCATTCATCAAAAAAACTCATTGACTGGGTGGTGGAACCAGTTGCTAAAACTCATTTTCCGGGTTTTGGATTACAAAGACATGCATCTCGCAGCATTCTTTTAGAGCATCCATCTAGGGAATAATCAGAGGTCCAATTGCTGTCACGGAGCACAGCACTTTGCAGCAAGCGCTGATTTAAGGGCTCATTTACCTTTTTAGCACAAACTTGCAGATGAGTGTCCTGTCTTTGTTAATACATAATATTGTTTGTTCCAGGTCTGACATTAAACAAGTGCCTAAGCAAGCACAACTCACACATTGTGAGTAACATCCGTAGCTCATTTTGATTGAATTCTAGGGCCAGAAATTGTAGCATATTCTTTGTTAGCTGATACTTAAAAAAAAGCGTTTTCGTACCTCACACTCTAAAAAATGGTGGGTTAAATATAACCCAGCGCTGGGGTAAAAAGGGACAAGGGGTGTATGTGTTATATTTAACCCAGCCGTTAGAGTTGCAGGTTTAATGACGTACTGTATGAAATTAAAGAAGAGTATCAAACACTTCAGTGAACTGCATGTAAATGATTCGAACGTCTTCGAGGGAAGTAATGCTTATGCAAGTTCAGACCTATGAGACATGGAGAGCGGAAGCAATACAATCAGAAGTGTTCCAATGACTAATCTACGGCTGGGTTAGTAAAGGCACGGATGTGTTTGGGGTGCTACTTCCTGCGTAACCTTGGCATCAGTTGCTAGGTGATGGATGGTTGGAGTGGAGACGATAGGTGTCAAATTTGACCTCCAAACAGGATTTAGCAAATGGTTGTTGGGATAGTTCACCCAAAAATTATGTGATCATTTACTCACCCTCAAGTTGTCCCAAACCTATATGAGTTTCTTTCTTCTATTGAACACAAAAGAATTTTGAAGAATGTTGGTAACTAAACAGTTGACGGTAGCCATTGACTTCAGTACTATGGAAAAATACTATGGAAGTAAATGGCTACCAGCAACTGTTTGGTTTCCAAAATTCTTCAAAATATCTTATTTTAACAGAAGCACATTGTAAAAAAGTTTCCGTAATTTAACGGTTTAAAAAACCAGCAGCTGTGGTTTGCCGGGATTTTATTTACCGCAAAATACCGGTATTAGCAGGTTTGAGGGGATTTACGGGTTTAAACTTTACATACAGTTAAATACCGTTATTTCATTAACTGATATAATGTTAATTTACCAACCTATTGAAGTACTGAAATCTTTTTTGTACCTTTGTAATACACTGATAACAATCAAATGCAGGTGGTGATGAGAAAGTCGTATGATGAACCAAAGCCCATCACAAGTAGTTTTTAAATAATAACATATATAGAAGGTGGACAGTGTCATTCACACAAACACTAAAAACCATCATGGTAACACACATGAAACTGAAATAATGCAATGAACTAATTTAACAAACATTAGGTGTACACACAACCCTAATATACAAAACTGATAAGAAAAAAATAAGAAGAAACATAGTTATTTCAACAAAAAAAAACATAAAAAAATGAAGTATCATGCAGGGAATTCTGGGAGTGTCAATTTAAGGTTTTTCACTGTAAATTATGGTATATACGGTATACTACCGTAAAATTATTGTCCAATACATGTATTGTCCAATACAGTTTTTCACCGTATATTTTTACCGTTAACCATTTAACAGGTTTTTGTTGTAACATTTTTACAGTCTTTTACCGTTAAATTCACGGTCTTTTTTTACAGTGAAGAAATTCATACAGGTTTGGAAACATGAAAGTGAGTTAGTAAATGATGACAGTATTTTTATTTTTGGGTGAACTATCCCCTTAAATAGTTTTAAACAGTTTTTGTTCCACATGACAATTTAGTATTTAGACAATTTATACTGTATAGGCTATATTGTAGCTAACTTGACCATAAAGTTACCATAGAGTAAGCTAAAAAACTATTTAAAAAAAAGAAAGAAGGATATGCAACAATTTTCATTTGAAGTGACTTTAAAGCTTCACTTTATTACCAGTATTCGCTGTATTTCCACCAACCTCTGATCATTTTCAACAGACCATTAACATTTTTCATTTTCAGCAGTGCCATGGTTTCACAGTAGGTTTCCAGCAGTACTGTAAGTGGACTGATCTTATTCTACCCTCCCTGTTCCTTTAATTCATTCATCTTTTCTCTCTGCCTCCTCTTTCTCCTCATGGCAGATGTCAGCAGCCTACTCTCCCCTCAGTGGGAACAGGAGGCAGTCCACTCCCACTACCGCTTGCGTCACGGAAAGGAGAGAGGCTTCCGAAAGCGGAACACAGATGGGAGAGCCATCCATTGATGAGAACTAAATCCACACAGACTGCGATTGAGGCATTTGACACTTCTGTACTAATGCATTAATGAGTGGTAATGTGAGAATTAAGATGCAGATGAGTAATGTGAGAGGAAGATTTTTTTTTTTTTTTTACTTATTATTAGCACTTATTTATTTATTTTTGCAACTGATTAGAAATTAATACCTTGTGTAACATCCTGTGCCTTTCAGATATTTTTTATTGAGTCAAATGTAATTGTTACTTAATGAATTCCATCTTATTGTCTGTCTTGGATCTAAAATAACAATGTAATTGATCAGGCTTAACCAATCATGGGCATCTGTCAGCTGAAGGCAGTGCTTTCTGCAATAAAAGGTTAAGTATTTTTTTTCTTTGCAGTAGTATTCTAAAAATGATTTCATGAGATGCTTTTGTTCTAATTCAGAAACCTGTTACGTATGGAGGACTCATTGAGAGGGTACGACATCATCTGGTTCTCTGAATTGCCATCGCCGTGGCAACCTGATGCACATCCTTATGACATCACAGCTCACGCAGTCAAACAAGCAGGGACAGAATGTGATTTGAGTGTGAGCACCTGCAGTCTACAAGACTCTCTGACCAATTCATTGAACCTTTACACTAAATATTTGTAAATATTTTTTATATTTAATATATGTGGGAAAAGCCTTTTATTCAGAGAACAAATTTTATTCAGAGGACCAGACTGAGCAATAATCACAAAATTGATGCAAGTTTAACATGAAACTAAATTCGAACCTTCTCAGGTTTCAGAAAACGAGATCAATGTTTAGGGAAAAAAGAGATCAATGTTTTAGGAAAAAAATGTCTTTGTCTATTTCGTAATTTTGGAATATTCAGCATTTCAAAATAATCTGTAGGCAGATCAAATTGGGCAGCTTCTCTCTTGCACATGTGTCTGTTGCAGCATGTTGTGATGACTTGCTGCTTGTGTCAGTGACAGTAAGCAGGGTGGATCCGTTAATAAAATCTGGGAAGACATGAGCTAATTCAGCAGGCTGAATGAAATGCTTCTTCTGCCACTGTAAGGTCTCTCCACAGAATCATCAACTATGACGCAGGCAGTTTCACACACATCCTGCCAGCTGGTAGCAGTGTGGCCCATCCAACAATTCATTTCCTGAACCCTGTCTTCCTTTTGGCAGTATCGTTTCCCCTCTACTAGTCATCACTCCTATAGAAGCTGCCTCCCACATTAGTAAAACTTGAATATGAGCTGCTGGTCAGCAAGTAGAGCACACAGTTAAGGTCACGTGCACACTGTGGTGTTGTGGGACTGACAACAGCATTTAAATGCAAGACCGAATGCTCCAAATTATCATTCCAAATTTGGACAGAACAGGGCTGCCATTAAAATTCAACGATTTCTTTTTATGTGTGCGCCCCCTCTCCCCAGGGCCTGGAACAGCGCAGACTCCAATAATACAGTTACTCCGAAGAACATAATTTAACATTTTATTTTCAAATAAAATAAGTGATTTGGCAGACTTCAAAAGATAATTTTGCCAATTTGCAACCATCTTTGTATTGTTACAATGTGCTGTGCGTAAATGAACAGTGCACTTTTTTTTATATTTGAGTTTGGGGTTTTTTTGGGATAGTTTTTTGACTGGGCTGTCACTAATATTCAATCATTTTTTTTATGTGTGGGCCTCCTCTCCCCAGGGCCTGGAACAGCTCAGACTCCAATAATACAGTTACTTCAAAAAATATCATTTTAAAATTTATTTTCAAATAAAATAAGTAATTTGGCAGACTTACATTTTTTTTTTGTCAATTTGCAACCATCTTTGAATTGTTACAATGTGCTGTACGTAAATGAACAGTGTACTCTTTTTATATTTGACAGTTTTTTGGGCATTTTTATTAGTTTAACAACTATATAGTTTTACTGATTATTTATTATTTTTCAGTTTTAGTTTATTTCTTTAGTACTAACTAATTCTTTAGTAATGTAGGCTATATTTTTATGTTTTAAATGCCATAGGCCGCATTCAAAATTGCATACTTCCCTACTATATAGTAGGCCAAAAAAAGAGAATGTGACAAAAACATATCTGAATTCACAGTACTCATAAAAACGTAGGCAAAAAATACCCAGATGACATACTATTATGAATGGCAGTGAAACTGACAACATGGTGAATGTAATCTGTCCTGATTACTACATGTGCACAATCATACCATAATAAACTTTCTTTTTTTTTTCTTTTGCGGACGCAAAGTAATTATTTCTGCAAAACAAGTAGGCTACATACTGTACTCAAGAGAGTATGCGATTTTGGATGCAACCTTTAATAGCAGGTTTATAGCAGAACTTGAAGTTGTAATTCTAGCTGAAAGCCACACCAACACTGTTTTTCCATGTTTAATACTGTACATCTGCTTGCTTTAAAGCAGTCTATTATATGCTGTATAAATACAGGTGACGTGACTTGACTGGAGTGCTGAATTGCAGAGCTGGTGCAGACATATCTGATCAGATGCTTTGCTAACGTTCTTTATTTTTGTTTTCTCACCGCTGTCATTTTTGTTGTGCGTTTTGCTTGTGTTGTTACTAGAGGAAAGCACGCAGCACGTGGGTGATTCTATAATTGGAGCCTACACTTGGCATTGCAGAAAGTTAAGAAAAAAAACTTTTCACTAAGTTTTTTTTTTCAGTATCTTATTGAAAACATATTTAATTTTAATAATTCAGTGCTTGCCAAACACAAGTTACTTCCTTTTATTTTTACTTTTAATGAAAAAAACAGATGTCTTTATAGTATTGTTTGTCAACTCTGTTACGGACAAATTAGCCAATGTGTAGGAATAACAATAAATCATAAAAGGAAAAAACCTTCTTGTATCATTAGACAAACAGTCCTTACATTCCATCACTTGAACCTGAGATAATATTTCACCTATGCATACCTTAAAAATTAAAAAATACCTGTCTTCACAGAACCGTCAATTTGGAGCAAATATTTTTCTTCTGAAAATGTATTATATACAATATCCAGTAAAAAAAAAATATTTAAGGGGGCAAAATAAATAAATAAGGGTTATTAGGATTTAAACAACAAATGTATTGTTTTTTTGTGAAAATAGTTCATAAACAGAGTTGACCCTTTAAGTAAAAGAATTGTAAAGTAACAGAATTGACAGAATTGTCCGGTGGACTGTCAATTCTGTTACCGCATTCTCAGCATTGTTACTCTACCTTAGTAACAGAGTTTGACAGTAACAGAATTGACCATTTTATTTATTTTTGCCAAAAACTCCACTTGCTAGAACAAATGCTAAGAGCACATGGCACTAATAAAATCATGATTAAAAGACTTTTAAATAACACAAAGTGTGATCAATGAAAAAAAATCAGTTTTCCTTTTGATATTGTGGTAACAGATTTGACACTTTATAAAATAACTCTTGCTGTAAGAACTTTTATTAGATTAAAATATTTTCTTAGAGAGAGCACAGACTTTTCAGTGCTTCAGATCTTAACAATGAGGGAAAGTGACATCATTTCCTGTATCTCACATAGTTGTGGGAGATAATTCCACTAATTTAAAAGCAAAGTATGGTACGGTAACAGAGTTTACGCAAGATTTACGGACACATTTTTATAAGAAAAAAAAAAGTTTAGTTTTTTTTAAATAATGTTGTAGAATTAGGTAAATTACTCTTAATGAATGAAATATTACAAAAAGAAAAATACAATAAAATATTTCAATTACACAATGATACATGATGGAAAAAAAATGCATTGACTAATTCGGACAACAAGAAATCGTGATTTTCAGCTATTTAAGACACTTTTTGCAAAATATATTATATTGTTATGGACTGTAACATCTTTTAATTCATAATGAGTAACAGTATTAAAATAATTAAAAATATAATCATTTGAAAAAAGCAGAAAAAAAATAATGACTTCGGACGCCAAATGTACCTACAATTATAGACTCACTCACGTATCTACATAGGCTATTAGTCTAAGACCTCTCCCGCAGCAGCGAGAGGCATCTCAATGTTTTCTAACAGTATACTGCTGCTCAGGTATTTAGAATTTCCTTTTACCCCTAAGTGAAGAACGAAAAAGAACTTCACTGTTACACAGCTGGGGCCTTTAGCATCCTCACCGATGGACGATAATGTTCTGTTTATTATAAGCATGCTGCAGTTATGTTGTCTACCGCTTTAAATGGTGAATTCTGATCGGCTGCCAGTGTCCTGTGTGCCGTTATTGTTATATAGTTGTCGTCCTTTACATAGTTTTTTTTCAGTATGCGTTCCCTGGAAATGGAACATATAACAATGATGACATTCTCTACTAGATCATTTACAGGTATATTCATATGCTTGACCTAGCACAACAGGAAAATATTTGTCATAAAAAAGTGAACCAAAATGTACAAAATGTATATAATCTACCTATAATCTATCTATAATTCTGCACTGGAAATTTGACATGAACAAAAAAAATATATATATTTTAATTCATTTTAAAAGCTGATTTATTTTGCAATCCAAACTAGTTAATTAAATTTGAATAACTGGATTTCTGGACTTTTTTTTCTCTTATCTCCATAATAAAGAAAACGCAGGCCGGGGGTCAGGACCACACCAGTTGAGAAAAGCTTAGTAAAAAAAAAACAAACCAAAAAAGCTATTATCTAAAGTAAGTACAGACATTTACTGTCTTAACCACACGTTTCACCTTTTCTCTATCAGTAATCGACTGACCTTTAATATTTTGCCTATAGACACTTAATTCATTGTTTTTTGCAGAAGGGGTTCATAGTGATATCCAGTGTTGGGGGTAACGCATTACAAGTAACGCAAGTTACGTAATCAGATTACTTTTTTCAAGTAACTAGTAAAGTAACACATTTTAAATTTACAATGTAACATCTGAGTTACTTTTCCAAAAATACAAGTAACGAACAAGTTTTTTTTTCAATTTTATGAAGCTCTCCTGTCCCCATGGTGAGAGAAATCAGAAGATGCTACTGTAGTTCTAAAATAAATATGAATATGCATTAAGTCATCTTTCTCACAAAAAAAACTAAACACAGATTCAGTATTCCTCAAAATGAATAAAAATAATGCAACTCAGAATATGACGCAAACCTGCAATAATTAAATGTTAAACAAAACAAATATCCTTTATGTATTTAATCCCATTCTATTAACCAATGTCTTTGCTTCTGACCTTCGATGATCCAGTTCAACCGTACTAATAAACAAAAATTACTCTAGACGAACATTTGTGTGTCTTTGTTTATTGCTGAAGTGTGTTGAAATTCTTCTTCTGCATTCTACTGTACTTTCCCTTCAGCCTGAGACTTATTCATTTCACGTTTGGTGTGAAAGGCTTTTATATTTGCCAAAAATATAACTTGTTTATTTTAAAAACAAACAAGCAAGCCCTGTCCAGATTTAAAAAGTAACGCAAAAGTAACGTAACGCATTACTTTCCATAAAAAGTAACTAAGTAACGTAATTAGTTACTTTTTATGGAGTAACGCAATATTGTAATGCATTACTTTTAAAAGTAACTTTCCCCAACACTGTGTATCCTAGCCACCCCCTATCTGAGTGAACAACTTGAGAGTAGAAAAAAAGAAAGAAACAAAAACTTTTATCAATATTTATTTTAAGTATTTTAAATGTGACTTCATTCATCCATCCATCCATTCATTCTTTCTTTCTTAAGCTTTTCATGTTCACATATCCACTTCCATATTACAGGTTAAAGACATAACATGTGTGTGTGTGGTGTGTGTGAGAGAGTGTGTGTGTGGGTGTGTGTGAGTGGCTGGTGTTGTGTGAGGAGAGGTGGTGAGAGTGTGTGTGGTGTGTCATGTTTTAGTCTCCTGGGGGGACTTGAAACCTGATACACACAGACTCATGACTGTGGCACGGTGGGTACCCTTAAATGGGTACCCATGGGTACAAAAGCTTATAAATCATACAGAAGTTTTTTGAAAATCTAAAAATGCAAAAAGTTTCCTGTAAGGGGTAGGTTTAGGGGTAGGTTTGGTGTAGGGCAATAGCACATACAGTTGTACAGTATAAAAACCATTATGACTATAGGGAGGTCCCCGCAAGGATAGCTGACCGACTGTGTGGTGAGTGTGTGTGGGTGAGGAGTGGGTGTGTGTGAGAGTGGTGGTTTGTGTGAGAGAGTGTGTGTGTGTGTGGGTGTGTGTGTGTGTTTGTGTGTGTGTGTATGTGTGTGTGAGAGTGAGAGTGTGTGAGAGTGTTGGGTTGGTGTGTGAGGTGAGGATAGTGTGTGTGTGAGAGGGAGCGTGTGTGTGTGAGCGTGTGTGTGTGTCGTGTGTGAGAGTGTGGTTTGTGAGAGTGTGTGTGTGTGTGTGGAGCGTGTTGTGTAGTGAGAGAGTTGAGAGTGGGTGAGAGAGGTGTGAGTGTGTGGGAGAGTGTTGTGTGTGTGTGTGTGTGAGAGAAAGTGTGTGTGTGTGAGAGAGTGAGAGTGTGTGTGTGGTGTGAGTGTGTGTGTGTGTTGTGTGGTGTGTGAGAGAGTGAGAGTGTGTTTGTGTGAGTGTGAGTGTGAGTGTGAGAGAGAGAGAGATAGTGTGTGTGTATGTGTGAAGAGAGTGAAGTGTGTGTGTGAGTATGATTGTGTATGAGAGTGTGTGTGTGTGAGAGTGTGTGTGTGTGTGAGAGAGTGTGTGTGTGTTGTGTGGATGAGAGAGTGTGTGTGAGCGTGAGTGGTGTGTGAGAGTGGAGTGAGGTGTGTGAGAGTGTGGTGTGTGTGTGTGTGTGAGAGTGATAGTGTGTGTGTGAGAGTGAGAGTGTGTGTGTGGGAGTGTGTGTGTGTGTGTGTGAGAGTGTGTGTGTGTGAGAGTGTGTGGGTGTGGTGTGTGTGTGTGTGTTAGGAGAGTGAGAGTGTGTGTTGGAGAGGTTGTGAGTTGTGTGGGAGAGTGTGTGTGTCGTGTGGAGAGATGTGTGTGTGTGTGTGTGTGAGAGAAAGAGATTGTGTGTGTGTGTGTGTGAGAGTGTGTGGTGTGTGTGTGTGAGAGAGTGTGTGTGTGTGTGTGTGTGTTTTTGTGAGTGTGTGTGTGTGTGTGTGGTGAGAGAGAGTGTGTGTGTGGGTGTGTGTGAGAGAGGGAGAGTGTGTGAGAGAGAGAAAGTGTGTGTGAGAGAGAGAGAGTGTGTGTGTGAGTGTGAGTGTGTGTGTGTGTCGAGAGGTGTGTGTGTGTGTGTGAGCGTGGTGTCGTGTGTGTGTGTGAGAGAGTGAGTGAATGAGAGTGTGTGTGTGTGTGTGTGTGGGTGCGAGAGAGTGTGTGTGTGTGTGTGAAAGACAGAGTGTGTGTGTGAGAGAGAGTGTTGTGTGAGGAGTGAGAGTGTGTGTGGACGAGTCGAGAGTGTATGTGTGTGGTGTGTGTGTGGTGTGTGTGTGTGAAGAGAGAGAGAGAGAGCGTAGAGAAGACAGTGAACCCGCAACCCATAAACGAAATGAGTTCCGTCAAAGTCCCGATGACGCACAGGACACCGGAAGCACTGGAGCTTCATCCGGAAATTTACAGTCAGAGAGTAGCTCAATGTGACATTTCGGAGCGGTTATTTCTGAACTGTTATAGAAGAATAAGAATGTTTCTCACTACAGTAAACCGTAAGTACACCTATAATAATAATAATAATATCTACAATAAGAAACTAAACATATTTACACTTCATTGTCAGCATAGCTGTGGGCGAAACGTGTAGACTGCAGAACAGATGCATTGACTAGTAGCGGCTAATAGCTAACCAGTAGTTTCATGTATAAATGCATAATATTTGTACATTAATAAAATGTCGAAGTTCAACTATTCTTAACTATATACCACAAAGATGTGTTGTAGATGTTACTGGTGATTATGTATTTATATAAACGTACATACGTTACACTGTTATTAGATGTCAGTGCTGCTAATTAGTTATTTTTCTCTCTCTCTCTCTTTAATTATTTCTCAATCTAGTTGCCAAGAGCAAATCTAAGTGAGTATTCCCACATCTTCACTGCACTTGTTTACTTGTGTAAAATTGAAACTATGCTGTACTAATATGCAGTATGCACTGCTGCCAATGTGCGTTCTTATATATATGATTAATTTATTACATTTCAAACAGAAAGCATACAGAATCATTTCATTGTCAAATATTGCTATATGTTTTGTTGTTGAACATCCAATTGTTAACTTTGATTTGTTGTTGAACTTTGATAGCAGTTTATTTTGGTAGGATAAAAATAGTTTCTGTTGCTTGGTTTAATGTAGGGTGACCGTACGTGCCATTTTCCCAGGACACGTGTCCTGGCCAGGATTTCTATATTGCCGAAAATATCCAGGTTTTGGCTTTGTTTGCGTGTGCAGACCGAACGGTGTTGTATGACATCAAAATACCATACAGACGGTTCCTTAGGCTTTCAAAATGCTCTCGAGGTATTTAGATGTCATACACCGATCGGTCTGCACACGCAAACAAAGCCAAAACCTAGATATTTTAGGCAATATAGAAATCCTGGCCAGGACGCGTCCTGGGAAAATGGCACGTATAGTCACCCTATTTATTGTCTTGTTTTAGGACAGACACATTGAAGTCGATGCTTTGTACTTACCTCTGGCTTCTTGTGTTTCAGGACATTGCTGGTTCAGATGGTGAGTGCGGCGGGCACAGGTTATTGCTTTAACACGAAGAGGGGCCGATTGAGGGACAAACTGGTTTTGCGAAAGCATGACCCTATAGGTGAGGCGAACAGTCCATTTATTTCATGTTTACTTTTACTATATAGATTCTGTTTTCATCAAAAGAAGCCAAACTAAGTGGATAATGTGTTTTATGTCGTTGAAAGTATAATGGCAAACACTGAATTGATTTCCTCAGACTCCCAAATATGATGATCACTTTGAAAGGGACCAGTTGTATATATTCATGTAAACCACCTCTTTAGACTGTGTGAGATATAGTTATTTTACACATTTTATAAATTCACATCCGTTTCTATTAAAAACATTCACTTTGTATTACTTTGACAGCTTGCGTTTCCTACCCACTGTTAATGTTAAGACAAATAAACTAGAAACCTGTTCATTAAAAGAAAACGGAAACCTTTGAATTAAAATGTGTACATACACCAGTATTTGAAATAATTATCATTCCAGAGTAGTGGTCGACTGATATATTGCCAAGGCCGATATATCGGCCGATATTTGGCATTTTTCAAATATCGCCATCGGCCGATAAATGTTTCTGTTTAGCTGATGCATTCGAGGCGGGACTTTTATTTTGACGGCGCTGAGTTTTCCACACAGTGCTCACATGCTGCGTTCAAGTCCTCCTGGGACGTTCGTACTTACGAGTTGACAAGTCGTAATTACGACATCAGGTGCGTTCAAGTCCGTTTAGTCGGCACAAGATGGCGGTGTACCTTCTTTGTATAAATTACAAGAAAATACAACAGGGTCTGTTAACTCTGCTTATAGAAAATGAAGAGCAAAGAATTCGCATCAGGTGTGTTTTGCGTTTTTAATATTTTTTTTTAGACCAGGATCCCAGTATAACTGGTTTTCAGCATTAACAAACGCTAAAATACAGAGATTAAAAAAAGATTTCAAATCAAAAGATTTTTCACCTATAGGTGCAAAAATGATAGCATTTTTTAAATTGGATTTCATTAACTAGCTGCGTAACAAGAACATGACCAATTTAAGTTTATAGGAAAACTAAAATATCAATTTAAACAAAAATTTACCGTCAACAGACATTGCATCCATCAATTCCGCCATGTTTCTCATTGACACGCCACCAACTCGGAAACTCGGGGCTTAAAGAAAATTTAGAGGGGTTTACAAGCGTGCTGCGTTCAAATCGTAAATACGTCTCTATCAGACATGACTTGAATTGCACCAACATTCTCCGTCTTGTTTGCCGTCGTCGTTAACAGTTCTGTCTAATCCGGATAGAAGTCTGTCTAATAATCCGAAAGAACTGTTCAACAAAGGAATTAAAATGTATACAAAAAAAAAGTATTATAACGATTGCTTTAATATAATTAGTAATAGAAAGGCAAACATTATAATACTTTCTCATTTGCCGTCAACATTCAGCAAATACGCATTTACATAATTTAAAACAAATCTTTGAATGGCTAATGAAATGTAATTCACAAAACTTGCAAACTTAGTCGAATCTAGTTGAGATCTTGTGAAGTGTGCATTTTTATCCTGCATGATCGCGTGTTCTCTGCATGACTTTCGGTCCGTGCAAATTGAATGCTTTTAACATTAAATTCGTGATTTCAAATTATACTGAGCTTTATGCATTTGCCCACTGTCATACTCATGTCATTTCCACTGTGTTCTGTAAAATGAGTGTTACCTTGGCTTTACTTGAAAAAATATGATTCCCAATGCACACAAACTTCACAGATTATGAGTGCTCTGTTGGTTCCAGTTTACTTCCTTTTTAATTATATTTTTATTAAATATTTTTTTATTTGTTTAAAATGCTTTGTCTTCTAAAGTATAAGTGTTTATTTTACAAATTTTTTTTTTTATCCATTTTCAAATAATTTTTAAATTTCTTAAATATTAAATAAAATAAATAAAATTATATCGGCCATCGGCCACCCTGTTTCCAAGATATCGGCATCGGCGTTAAAAAAAAACAATATCGGTCGACCACTATTCCACAGTCATTTTTCAGAGAATATTGCCTAGTGAGCATGTCCATCACAAGAAACACTTCTAAATAAATATTGGTAACACTTTACATTAAGGTTAATTTGTGACAGTAGGTAGCTACTTACTTAACATAACCCAAAATTAACATTCTAAAATTATATTGCTTATTAATCTCATTTAGTTAATTTCAGCATTTACTAATATATTTTTAAAATCAAAACTTCTATCTTGTTAACATTATATAGTGCACTGTGTCTAACACGAACAATTGTATTTTTGGTAAGACTTAATGTTAATAAAAATATATTTGTTCATTGTTCACAGTGCGTTAATTAATGTTAACAAATACAACTTAACTTTAAAAAAAGTATTAGTAAATATTGAAATTAACATCAACTATTATTAATAAACACTGTATAAGTATTCATCATTGTTATTTTATGTTAACTAATGTTAACAATTGAGACGTATTGTATAGTGCCACCTAAATAGTTTTCCATACACTTATATGAAGGTTTAGTTTTTATTTTTTCTAAGACTGTCATTAGACTAAATAATTGCTGTCTTGTAATTTGCCTTTAAAAATCAGAAAGACAATGCAGTCATATTTGGTAAATATGTTAAATATTGTGTTACACATATTTAATAAATATATTAATTTAACATGCTACCTATGACCACCCTTCGAAATGCACTTTATAAATATTTTTTCTCTCAAGTGTTCTGTGGACACTAGATTGAAATCGACCGAGGTCGTGTACTCTTAAACGATGACAAAATAGACCTTCGATATGTTGTGCTCCGTCAACACAAAGTATCAAATTATGTTTAACCGTTTTGTGGGGTCTTTAAAATAGATTGTTTTATTAATGATTGTAATGTGTTTTTTTTCTTTTCTGTTCATATGTCAGTTAATGTTTTAATGTTTACTCTCCACAGTGAACAAACATGTTCTGTTCATTGAGAAGAGGAAGATACGTTCTCTTTAAAAATGGGAGACTCTTTTGATACCGACACTGAGAAAATTGACTTTTTAAAGTGTTACTGGCATAAAACAACTGCCACAGTGTGATGGTCAACATCCAACATATGAAAGTGTCACTAAACAACTATGAAGGAAGAAGATTTACATCAAAGTAAAGGTTTTGCATCCCTGCAGCTGTGGATGACTGGTCTAATGAGACCAGAAATTAGTTGTATATCTTGTCAGGATAATATGTATTGTGTTGGATTTGCTTGGTTCTTTTGTTTTCTTTTTTGTACCAAGTCAGAAGTTTGACCTACTGCAAACAATGAACCACCTACTCAATGACAGATTGCTTCAGGCTGAAGTGGATGTGTTGGAATAATTAGCCTGCAAAATGTGTTTAATAGAAAAAATGTGTTCATAAAAATAAAAAAAACATTCAACCATTAGACTTGTACTTTTTGTAAATTGATATGGTTTTACTTTATTTTCAGAGATATTTGAACATAATGCCAGGAAGTTACATTATCCAGAACTCTCCAGGAAAATGGTTTTGTTTATTATACAAACAATAATTCTGTGGACACTGTGCACAGATTAATGGTGTTGTTTTTAGGTCAAGAGTCACCTTCAGTTCAGTTGGCAGATCCTTCTGAAATGGAAAAGACGTTTGAGTGCCGACAGTTTGTACAGACATGGCTGCGACAAGGTTGGCTCTCCTGGCCATCTCTTCCAGCGGCATTGTGGGATAATGGGCCATGTAGAAAGCCAGAGCACCAATGAAGCTGTCGCCTGCTCCCTGTTAAGACATATTTTTTTCAATTCAGTTTGTGGCATTTGAATGAATGCTCATAATGTGGAAAAGTAGAACACTGAACTTTTCATCACCACTTAGAGAAACAAATATGACAGCAGGGGGTGCCGTCTACTTTTCAATGCCAGTTGGTCCAAAGGTTTGTAACTTGCAAAAGAAATTTGGGAAACAAATGGCACCACAATGTACACATTTTATTGAGTCAATCTTAAAATAAATATTAAACTACCAATTGTTCCGGATAATATTTAATGATGATGACATGACTTTAATTCTCTATTTGTGTGCTGAGTCATTTGTGTTTGCCGTTGTGCAATGCCAATGCATGGTGAGTAAGTCTGTAGATGCTGACTTGGGCACAGGTCACGGGTCAGAGTGAAACAACACACATGCTTTAAGCTTGCCTTGACCTCTGTCAGTGGTGTAAGGTCACCTCCTGTCTTGAAGTCTTTGTGAAGGTCTTCTGTTGTGAGTTGTGCACTTGCTGAGACCTGCAGTGTGACACTATTGGTGTGTGTGTGAATTTTTATTTACTCCTACTTCGTAGTTACTCAGTGAATATTTATTGGTGGGTGATTCTCATGTAGCCTGACAATATGTTCAAGTCATGTCTAGACTCAAAATCAAAAGTACAAAATTTAATGCATTATGAAATTATATATATATAGGATATATATAAAATAAAAAAAAAAACATAATATATAAGATATATATATATACACACACAAACCACCCACAAAATAATAGAAGTCTACCATGCTCATTCAAGGCTTGCATTTATTCGATACAGGATTATTGTAAATATTACTGTTAATATTACATATTACAGTAAAAACTTTTTAAATAACTGAATTCAATCTAAATCAATCTGAAACTAAAAATATATATGTACATATTTTAAGAAACTGACCAAAGGGAAATTTAGTTTATTAGTTTATTTATTTAGGGACATTCTTTTTTCCAAGTCAGCAGTAATACACACTAAGCTACTTTTATTTTATCTCCACTTGTATGAAATTGATAAGGACACTGGCATGTTTCACCATGCCTGCAGGGGGTAGACTGGGATCTTAGGGGGAGGGGTGATGTCGGGTGTTGAATTTATGATGGGAAAGCACCGAAGAATGCAATGATGTGCTCAGATTTAACCGCAGATAGCCCTGTCACTGGTTCTCACAAGTCTACCAGATTACTCCTCTCAATAGCCCGCCTCTTAACCATCGATCTCTATTACACACCGCTGACTGTCCCTTCGGTCTCCATATAGCTACTAGGCCAAAGGCTGCAGTTGTCTAAACTCCCCTGCTGATTGATGACTGAATGAAGTGACCTACGCAGACAAGAATCCATTACAAAATGATCACAGTCCAGCTTTACCCAATTTGGCGTAAGTCATGCATTTTGTCTGTTTGGGTGAATGGAAGAACATCTGCAATTGGACACATGGTGTGGTCATGAGGAAAGTTCTGGAAAAAACTTCTCATGGAATTTAGGTAATGTCTCCACCTTCTTCAGATGAAGGCTAAACCTTCCACCCACCTCTCTTACTCCAATAAGATTCAACAATGGTGATATTTTTGCTATAGGTCAATAAGTTGGTCATAGTGGCAGTTCCTACTTTTAAATGTATTGCTGGGCAGCACAACTATACATAGCTATTGAAAATAAAAATAATACAATCACATAATCATATGTAGAGAGCAGTTCAGTTTGTAGTCCTAAAACTTTTTTTTTTTGTAGAATACAGATGAATTGCACATAAAACCAGTGGTCCTGGAGATAATGTGAACAAGGAAATTAATAGGATTGATTCTAAATGCATGATGAAGTCAGTTGTCAATGTGATATACTAAACTAACATCTAATTTGGTGCTAGTCCATGATTATGGCCATTGGAGTAAAAGCATGGGAAAACTGAATGGTCACCACAGTTGGAACAACATTTTATCACAACAACAATGTACATCTGCAAGTCCACTGGTTAAATACAGTAAAAGTCTCCAAAAACAATGGAAGGAGTGGATGACTCGCAGATGATGTGATCAAGATGGCACCCAGAAATTCAATGCCGAAAATGTCCATCTGTGGTAACTGAGTGAATGACCAGTGGGTGGGTTGCACAAAGTCAAAACATAAAGACAGCCTAACAAACACTGTTATTCTGTTGCGGATCACAAGCCATCAGAATTTCCAAAAGGTTGGTGTGCCATAAAAAAAATGTTTTTGAAGGCAAACCTAATGATGCTCTGAGAGACATACAGTACAACCTTCAATGTTTGTTGATGGTCAAATCTCTATAATCTTTTATAAACACACTTGGGGGTCTAAGATGTCGTCTTGTGTCACCACAGCATATGCTACTAGGATATGTTCCCTCAAAAGAATGGCTGCTGTCCAATGCGGCTCAGTGTGGGATCTTTGTGGGCTTAATTTACAGTCTCTTGGTGTGATGACATCAATGTTGGTTGGAGGCATGCAGTGTTTTCCGGTAAATACCCACCACCTTCTCCTGTAAAGATCCCTGTGGTGGGTCCTCTATGACTCTTTTCATAGCGGTCAAGTTTGGCTGATTGTGATTGTCTGAAACAACTACAAGCCGTGTTGTCTGGCTTGAAGGCAAGGTTCTGGAATTGGGTTGACCTCCAAATGCAAGAGCACAGGCCACCCACAGTCCATCTGAACGGAGTATGCTGTAGGTTAGACAACTTGGTCCCTGTGAGCACACATACGTAGGCTACAGATAGAATCACTTATGAAAAGGTTGGTCAGTTTTAGATACATAAAGGCCTTTGTAAGATTTATAGAGGAAAGGGATTCATCTTAGAATGGGTGGGTAGTCACACAGAGGAAAACTACTTACTTATTTGCCCTTTCAAATTTGCAATAGTGTCTGCCGTGCTTTTCATGTAATGCCATACCACACAGCTTTTGATCACAGAAGAGGTGTCTAGCTGATGTGAAGCTGTAAAGACTGCCAAAAGATCCTTTTAACTTGAGACTGCTTCGTGTCCAAGAGAAAGGATTCCTTGGTTGTGAGCTCACACCGATGCTGTCCCTTTGAGATGTGTATAATGTCCCTATCTGGGAGCCAGAAGCTAAGTAAAAAGTTGGTAAACTTAGCAACCCACGCACCATTTTTCATTCATTTTCAAACAAAAACAATTAAGGCAGTCCCATCAACTCATCTGGCAGCCAACTCTCTTCTCAACCTCTGGGAACAACAAAAAGTTGAGAATTTCTAAGTGGATGTTGATGGGCATTCTTTCATGGCTTTGGCAAGACCAATGAGCTAGCTGTTGTGAACATGGAACTCCTTCCCTCTTCAACTGCATGCTGAAGAACTGACAAGCCATAATGTCCACAACCCAACAAATTATTTAGTCAAAACTTTTTTTGTGGCATCCACTTTTTTTCCTCAGCAAACACAAAGAAGTATATCGTCAACACTATATCAAGACATCAATTGTTGTCCATGAAGTCTACGTGGTGCTTCTGTTCTTATTTCAGTTAACTTATTGACTTCTGGTTGCAAAAAGACTCTGCAGTAAGTGACAGAATCTATGTTTAAATGAATACCCCTCTTTCACGTCTAAATAAGTGTGACAGACCCAAAAGTGAGTACTTGCAGCAACAACAGATTAATGTGACATCCTGTTATCAAGGTGTTTCAAGTTGATCAGTGGGCATTTGGCTTAAAAAGTATAGTACATATTTTTGGAATATTCTCATTTCTGTCCTAAACCATTGGTTGATAAGTAGTTGTGTATGAGCTGTGGTGCAAACTGAGCCATATAAACAAAAAGACAGCATTCGATTCTTGCAATACCAGAGTTGAGGCAATTTCATGCCTATTCTCTGAACAACAAGGGGTTGTTTAGAATGAAATACTCAGATTTGGTGACACTGCAGAAAATGCTGGATTCAGGCCAAGGAGCACAGAGCATCGCTGGGCTTCGTGACTCACACCACTATGCTCGGAGAGAACCATGGTAAACACTTTAACCTCCTATTGAATGTTCTTTAATGACTAAAGATAGTCCTCACAAATAAACACACTTGTCACATACTTTTTGCTGCTGGCAGACCAAATAACGGGAAACACAACACAAGTTTATTTTAAAAAAAGTGATATGCCATCATTCTTTGAGAATAAGCTGATGGAAACATGCCTTGCTCCTGTCTAGCCGTTGAGATAAAAATCTGGCACTTGGCCCCATTCCCTCCTCCTCCTGGCTTTTAACAAGTGGGAAAAAACACAGTTACTGGAAGAGGGATCAGGGCATCCAAAAGAGTTAAACAACTCAGGATTTATGGGACATCAATTTGCGCGGGAACAGGCCGACCGCCACGTGGAGACCACAGCCAGGAGGACTCCCGCCGAGTGGATCACTGCTAAGCACTGAGTCATCCAGAAAGGGCAGGGGAGCCAGGGACAGCCTACCCTGATGAGACTGGACGTCACATGCTGTGTTCTACATGTGTGAGTGTGTGAGTTTTGAGAGAGACGTTACGAGTGTGTTGTGGTTAAAGATCAGACAAAATAAAAGGCATATTTAAATGATTTCATTACTGTAAATGAAGAAAAAAAACTACATATGTATGCACATAAAAAGTGATGCACATGTGGAGAAAAAAAACTGACTAAACAGTATGGTTTTGAAAAACTTTATAAAATTTTCAAGAAGAGATTCAATTTAATAATTAAAAAAAGTCCTATGGTATAAAACCTAACCATCAAATAAAAAAATAATACATATTTTCCTTGCACCTTACACATCTTAAGGATTTAAAAAAAAAAAATAATAATTCCCTGCACATTGGTTGCACCACATGGCTTTGATCCCCTTTTTAAGTTTTGTTAAAATGCATTTGAGTAGTAATAGTAAAGTAGTAATTATAAAAGATAAAAGACATTGCCTGCATCAGTATGTGCCACTCACAAAATCTTGTATGTACTGTAAATAATCCATACAAATAAGTAGCTGATGCTTCTGGTACTACATTATTACAAATGCGTATGTGAACATTGCACATAATAACTGCAGCTGTTGGAAAATTAAATGGCTTGCAGAAAAAACTTTAAAACAAACATATCACAACAGTGACTTCTCAAAACTGATGTTCTGGTACTATATTGACTGTACTATACTGACTTACAAATTGTAGTCTGTTACTGATTCCAAATTACATGACAAAAATTGTTGTTAATAACGAATCTATTACATTACACATTTTGGGTAATCAGACTACTTTTAATTACTTTTAGATTACTTTTGAACCGTGTATATGCAAATGTGTTCCTTAATTATTACATTAAAATCTCAGGAGTTACTTCAAGAAAATGTATTAGATGAAAGAGGTTCAGCTGAAAAAAAGGTCTGGGTACCCTGCATTACATGTGTTACGGAGAGCGCTTCCGTGGCTACCTCTTCGGGCCATCAGAGGGCCCCATCACCAGAGTACTGATTTTCCCTGTCTTACTATATTTTTCCCATCAGCCCCGTACCTGGTAGTAATTAATCCTCTCCACCTGAACAGTATTATCTGGGCTATTTATAGTCAGCTCTCTCCAGGGTTCTTTGCGAAGTCTTGTTTTACCTAAGTGGACATTACTGAGCGGTCTCTCTGTATCCTTGGATTGTCTTTTGTTGTTATCTTGCCTGTCTAATGTTTTTTGATCCTTTTCTGCCTGCCTTTTGGACTTTTGCTATTGTTTTTGGATGCATGCTTTTAGACCACTGTTTGCCCCGATCTCATGCCTGTTTAATGTTTACCCCTCAGCTTGCTCTGCTATATTGCCTTGTCTGTGTTCTGACCTCTGCCTGTACGACTACTTCTCAAATAAAACTGCAAATGGATCCCAGCCGTAGTGATGAATTATTACAACATGTAAATAAGAAATAACATGAATTTGTGCATTTAAATGTTTGAAAGACAAAAAGCCTTCCAAAGACACAGTAATACATGATTACATAACACGCTGAGTGATTAATTCAAATGTTGAGAAAATACTTCTTAAAATTGAAAAGATTTTTTGTAAATCCAGTGGTGAAATGCTGTGTGGTCTCTCTCTCAATTTTTGTGCAATTATATTTGCCTGACTAGTGACTGGTCTTTATGTGAATGTCCACAAAACTGGAAGGCTTTCTGAATGTATTTAGCCTGGCTGGTTAACTGAGGAGTTAAAGCAGACTAAATCATTGGAGAGGTCCACCAGAGTTAGACCAATGGAGAGGTACATCACCAGAGAGAAGTCCTTTGATTTCTCTGTTATCTTTCTGTATGTCTGTGCAGTGATTTGAGGAAGAATCCTTGACTAAAAGAAATAACAATGACTAAAAAATATGGATGTGGTCACATAAGAATCTTGCTGTGAATCCACTGCTCATTCTGCTGAAAACTAACATAGGGTTTAAGGAATAATGATGAAAACCCTCATTTATTTCTCAAAACTTCTCCAAATAAATCACTTTTTTCTTGGAATTTTAGATACATAGAGTGATGGTGGTCTGCACGTCACACTAACAGGTAGGTGTGTGGCAAAGTTGCACATTTTCATGTTAACCATTCAAGATGTGGTTAAAAAAGGAGAACTGAAATGCAGTCTATATGAATTACAAGACATTTTCTAATCCAAAGAATAATAAAAATAAAGAAAGGAGAAGCAGTGAAACATTTTTGGGGGGCATTTTTGGTCACTGACAGGACATATTTATTGCTTAACCTGCAACACACTATGATGTGTCCACTTTCTTTTCTGGCTTGACGCAATCTAATATGTGACTAATGATTAATCTTGTTCTTCACAAGACTCCCTAGGTGTTTCAAACGTTTAGAGAGCAATACAATAAACAGGAAATATGAGTTATGATGACGCCAGAATTAGCAAATCCAGCTGTGATATGAGTAAGCCGCTTCAGAGATTACAATCAGAAGGGAAACCAGAAAAACCACATACACAATTAACACGAGGTTGATGTCAGACTCGTAAAAAATTTAAGGTAAAGTAGCCATATTCTATTAACATATACGTAGAACTCCAGACTGAACTGGAAACAGTCGCATTTATGCTAACAACAATGAGATGTTTCAGTAGGAAATGACGTGAAACTTCAAGAAATGCCTTCTCGCCAGGATGACTTCGATCTCACTTTTTTTTTTCTACATCTCATGTCAAAATTAAAGCCCACATCAGAATCATACTAGGTGAATGAAAATGCCAATTCAAATGTTCCAAATAATGCATAAATTGTGTTTACTACCCATTTAAAACACTACTTCAACTAATCATGCTTGTGGATCATATGGTATGGGCACATTATGACTGATGACTAAATATCATTCACTCAGATGACTGTAGTGGCATGACAAATTTGTAGGGCTATAAAAACATCTGGTTTTCTCGGATACTGTGTCATGTAGATTTAGCTTCAGGTGAACCAGTTGCAGATGTGATGTGTATTATAAGATCTATTCAGTCTGATTAGTGAATGGGTGTTATCAACAGCTGTTATCAATATCAATAGTTATCAGGTGTCAATATGCTTTCGCCATTTAAGATACTGAAAGGCAGTTAAGTAGCAATATCCTTAAGCACAATTTTATATTCTTTGTTTTATGAGTTACTGTATGTCTTTAATAGTGCTGTCAAACAATTAATCGCGATTAATCGCATCCAATATAAAAGTTTTTGTTTAAAAAATATGTGTGTGTACTGTGCATATTTAATATGTATATAAAAATACACAAAAACATAAATGTATATATAAAAAAAATATATATATTAAAAATAATGATTATTATATATAAATATATATTTATACATAAACAAAACATATTTTTATTAAATATATACATGCATGTGTGTGCATTTATATATATATATACATAATAAATATACACAGTACACACATATAATGTAAAAAAAAAAAAACTTTTATATAGGATGCGATTAATCACGATTAATCGTTTGACAGCACTAGTCTTTAATAAAACGTGTCCTTCTGAAAAGATTCTAGACTATATACAAGGTCTATATACATTTTACATTCCCATTCTGTATTGTCTATGCAATCATTTGCTTAAGACTATATAATTTACAATGAGATGCCACTCTTTTGCTCACAGGCCTACTACCAGTCTATAGGAAAGGTGTGGCTGGTTTGTGAGTTGTGAGCCTCTTCCTATCTAAGTGGGCGGTTCTTAGCCACAATAAATTGCAAAGTGAACCTGTTATCTATAATTAAAAGTTTCTCCTTTGTGAGACTAACTCAGTGAATGGGGCATGCTGTTATAACAAAGAGTAAAGTGTTAGAGAACCTCCCCAGGAAGTACCCCTCGTGTGTGGTGAGTCACAGGCTTTGAGCACCAGATATATATGCTGCATATAACTAACTCAATATGCTGCATGATACATTTCTTCTCCTTCATACTTCAAGTGCCTAAACTGTTTTAAATCCAAATTTGCTCCATAAAAAGGAGGATTAGGTGTACAATGTTGTGATTTTCCTGAGCTATTATCTAAACATTAGAAACACACTAAGATATAAGCCAACCAGAAAGCATTTTTAATAAAAAAGAACACTTTTATAGACTGAACAAAACGAATATACTGTCTCTATAATCAGTGGCGGCTCGTCGGGGGAGGCAGAGCTTCCCCAAAATTTTGAGGTGAAAATATGAGGACGACGATTAAATGTTAATAAAATTCACTGTTCTTTTCAGTTCTTGTTTCAGAATGTGTATTTTTTGTTTGTAATTTCACAGCTGTAATACCATAACATGTTAATGAAGCTGGAAAGTGCTGCTCGCGAATGTGCCGAATCTGCTGATGTAATTACTACCGATAGGTGATAGAGAAGGGGGAGGTAGGGGGAGGCCGGGGGAGAGCTGAGCCCTCGTGCCTCCGTTGGTAAAAAAAATTAGCCAATCAGCATCGAGTGTTCACTTTCAGCGCTGAGGAGTGTTGAGAAAAGAACCCTTGCAAGGGAGGCTAGCCTCCCTTCTCATATCAACCAATCATCAAAGAGACGTAAATTACGTGATATTAGTTTGAACGTCTGCCGCTGCGCTGATAATGTACCAAGTACTTATGATGAGTAGTGATATTGAATATTTGATCGCCAACAGATTTACCAAGCTGTCATTCAAACAGTATATAAACAAATTTAATTTAAAAAGGGAAAACAAGCCTAACTGGATATAGGCTACAGCAGTCGGCTTAATTAAATGGCGCAACAGGCAGCTCTCTTTTAACACAGACTTTTAAGAAGGGATGGATGTTTGCTTCAAGTGATAGGCCAGGTAAGTGAAGTTATATTATCTTGCTGTATGTATGTCGTTTTCTTTACGTTTTCTGACTAAAAGCAACCAAAAAGCCATTTTAAAGTGGTTAAGCAAATAATAATAATAATAATAATAATCGGCAGGGATCCCAGACCAATACAATTAGTGTGCCTCCTCTATTTTAAAACCCACGAGCCGCCACTGTCTGCAATACAAATACCTGCAACTTCAACAACTGCAGTCTTACCGTGGTATCTGCAGCAGTCACCGCGGTGGTGGGAATGTGTTTAGGGGCTATGTTTCTGGACTGACACACCACACAGCCCTGTGGCCCCAAGGTGACGATAACTGAACCACAACCTTTGTTTAGCAGCTCCAGGCCTACTTGACTGGCATCCTCCACTGAGGTAACGGACAGACCCGTCAACAGCTCTGCCTAAGAGGAACACCACAAGATAATGAGGAAACAGTCACATTTATGCTAATAACAGCTATGCTAATAGCTAAAATGAAACAATGCGAATATGTATGCATTCTAAAACACAGATACAGTTGCCAGAAACATACTATATGTCCAATCATGCAAATGCTTCTAGATAAATAAACATGGTTTTATGTGTAGTTGCTTTCTGAAATGTATCA
This sequence comes from Sinocyclocheilus anophthalmus, assembly GCA_018155175.1. Lineage (NCBI taxonomy): Eukaryota > Metazoa > Chordata > Actinopteri > Cypriniformes > Cyprinidae > Sinocyclocheilus > Sinocyclocheilus anophthalmus. Next base: position 27,332 of record JADLZN010003352.1, read on the forward strand.
GGGCAAAGTTTAGAAAGCAATGCAAGGTTGTGTTGTATTCTCAGCTACAGCATGCATGCAGCATGCAAATTAACAGTTTTCATTTCCAGATCAACTATTTTCATAGCTGAGCAACAGTTTAAAGAGAATCTGGCTGATTAAGTTACTTAAAGTTGGTATTAACACAATATTACAACATCAGTTCATTGCATCATGGACCAACAATGATTGAACAATATCTTCTTTAGCATTTATAAATCTAGTTTAATGTTTTTTTTTTTCAAGTTGGATACATTGATATTAGTCAATACAGTATATTAACAAGAAAGATGAATTAACAAAAATAGTAGTATTCATTTTTAAACAATCATTAATCTAGATTGATATATGATATAATAAATTGTTCTTCATTGTTAGTTAATGACACCCAGTGCATTATTTCTATTAACAAATTTAACCTATTGTAAAAATTTAAAAAGTTGTCTAAACTGTTGACTTCTAAATTTAGATAACTAAATAACAACATGGTTTAAAGTTAAATATGAAACAGTAGTAATTAAAGCTGCAGTCCGTAACTTTTTTGGTTAAAAATGATCCGAAGACAATATTTGAGCAAGTACATAACCGGCCAGTGTTTAAAACTATCACTTTACTTTAGCCCGATTCACAACGGTTATCTTATAATAATGTTTTTTAATTTGAGTGATACAGGTAGGTTTTCACAGGGAAATTCGAGCATGGCACTGCGTCATTACGTCACTTCTATAAACATAAAGAAGTTGTCCCGGCAGAATAGGTATGCATGTGAGGATCCTGCAGGTTTTTTTCTTTTTACTTTTTTAGGCCCGAGCGTTTATAGCCTTTTCTCACAGCAGCTATAATTAAATGTATCATTTTGATGGCGGATTGTAATCCATAAAGGATTATGTGTTTATGAAAACCAGTGCGAAGGGAGCATAATTAGCTTTTTGGGTTAAAATAATTTCTTAATATGAAATTCGAAGAGTATGACAATTAGAGATTAGACTGTGCAGAAATTGAAATCTACACGCTAATACACACTATACTCATAGTCACCAATGCTGATGTTGTTAACATTAATCATTTGAGAATAAAGTATAACAATAATAATAATTTGAACGGTTTGATGTTATATGAGCTAACCGATCTTTAGATTGAATCACCATTGGTCGCAAGATTTATGGTAATGCTTTTTTCCTCGGTTGGTCAGAACAAACGTGGCAGACTTGTTACTTACTTTGTTCAGATGGCAATATACGGTGAAAATTCTTATTTGGGTCATATTCCAAGACTTAGGCTAGAATCTGTGATTGCAAAGTACAGTAAATATCCACACCGGTGCGGTGACTGACTGCCACACACACATACTCTTCAGGGGTGCGCTTCCAAAAAGCATCGTTAGCTAACTATGGTAGTTAGTTCCATTGAAATCTATTGGTAACGACGGAACTTGCGACCATAGTTGCTTTTTTTTGCGAAACGCACCCCAGAACATTCGATTAATCCGCGCTGGAGTCGTGCCGACTCACAACCCACACAAGATAGATAATTCCGCACACAGCTGCAATTCCAGGTTTTGATGGCGACAAAGAGGCAAAACTTACGAACTGCAGCTTTAAGTAATTAGACATTTTATTTTGAAACAGACATTCAGCAAGAAAATAACTGTGAGGCCAGACACAATTGTATCCATTAGGAATTGTTTGTATCATGAAACATGATAGAAACATGTATAATGTGGGTGTTACAGCATGAAAATGGAGAATAAAGAGAAAACTTAGAGGGATTGCAGAACCTGCTCTTTTAAGACGTGATGCAACTTTAATTTTATGAACTGAATCAAGCTGTGCACAATATGACCAAGAATGAAATGACCACCCCTTTTTTTTTTGCTGAGATTTATTGCTGCCAAAGTTACCACAAATCATTTTTCAATATTTACCACTTTATGTGATTACACAGAACTGGCTGAAGATTAGTGGTTAAGAATATGGAGAAGAAAGGACAAAAACCATACATGATGTCATGAATAACAGAGGGGATAGTGTATGCTGCAGGTGTGAAGGATAGCCCCCACTCAAGCCCACCAAAAGAGTGGAGATAGAACTGAAAGATCAGGTCAATTAGTATCCATTTTGTACTTGTGTACTTGAAGCTTTGCCATCAATCTTTCCTAGCTGGCTGCCAAAACAAAAAAAGTGCGCACATTACTCATCAATGTGTGGTTATCTGCTTCTGTAAACTGCTGATGATTCATCATTCACTCTTGCAACTGATGTCGTCGGGTGAGAGCCAAGCGGGTACACGAATGTGTGCACAGCTGGGACGAGGGCTGAATCTAAGGGGTTGATTTGTACTGAGGGCTCTCACTTTTAAGTCCCACCTGTGCATTTTTACCCCTCCAACCTCCCAGCCACATCAAAGCTGCCCTGACGGAACACTCTGGTTCAAACTTTCAGTCACGCTGGAACTTTTGCCCCAGGCCACACTGACACACCATCTGTGCATCTGCCTGCCTGGTTGTGGCTGCTTTAACTTTACTGTTTCCCATCAATTCAATCCCTTCTCTGTCATCTTGCCCTTCCACGATGTGAGAGTGGGCGGCCCCTAACATAACAGTTACTGTAAGACACAACAGCCAACCCCATAATTTCTTGCATTTGGCAGGTAGGTGACTTTTTGGGCTGTTGTATTTTGTTTCTAGCATGCAGGTCATGACCAGGCAAGGTAACTGAGCTCTCGTTTTACTCTAGTTGCCTTCTTCAACGAACCTGAAGACCTATTTGGAAAATAGGCTCTTCAGGTAAAGGGAGCCAAAATACAATTTGGGTTCAAAGTTAATGTCAAACTGCTTTTTGGAATTGGTATTCATTACTTAATGTTCATTTATAACTTTATAATGACATATTTTACTTTAAAATGGCAGCACACTAGCAACTCACAAAAAATCATTCTGAACACCTAAGCATAGCAACACCCTGGCAACCACCCACAGAACCATACCAATGTGGAGCAAATTTAGCCTGTTTATGCGATATTTTGTATGCAATGTGACTAATATTGTTTTTCACCTCAGATTCATTACAGCAGAAAACATCAGATACTTTGTAGAAATCAGAACACAGGTCTGCAATAGCTGGAGCTGGATTACAAATGGTCTTCACTGTAAGAAACAGAAAATATTATTCAGATATTATATCATATATACAGATATCATATAACCCAGATATTGGGTTACATGAGAACCTTTTTGGTTACACTTTACTTGAAGGGGTGTGCATAAGACTGACATGACACCTTCATAATCATGACACGACACCAACATAATCATGACATGACACCTACATAATCAAGACATGACACATGTCATGAATATGAAGGTTTTTTATGCATGTTTATGACAACTGTCATTAAGTGTCATTCGCTCAGTTATGTAATTTTTAATGCAAAGATGACATTGTTTGAGATGTCTTTGTTATGGGCTATGGTTAGTAGTAAGGGTAGGGGTAGGGTTAGGTCAAATAATGTCATATTTGCATTAAAAATTACATAACTGAGTGAATGACACTTAATGACAGTTGTCATAAACATGCATAAAACCTCCTTCATATTCATGACATGTGTCATGTCATGATTATGAAGGTGTCATGTCAGTCTTATGCACACCCCTTCAAATAAAGTGTTACCACTTTTTTTTCTTAGAAACAAAAGTGATGCAAATACCACAAGTAAAAATGTAAACACCAAGATAAATAATTTCTATGATGTCAAACTATTGTTATGAGTTAATTATAAGCGGCGTGCACGCAGACACAGCTCAGTCACAGATACTGACATACCGCAGTTCACGTCAGACAGTCAGTATGAAACTTGCCCTCTGAGCTACTTGCATTCATTTGATTTGACATAATCAAACTTTGCTCTTTTCTCGACATAACCATAGTTTCATAACAATGTCAATCTTTGGCTATCAGTTCCTTTTCTCTTTCTTTCTCTCATTCCTAAACTTTAAATGTTTTGTAAAACTCAACCACAGGAAGTAACTGTAACCAAAGCATCTCCTTCCTGTCTGTTAGGGGATTTCTAGTAAGCTTAGTAAACGACACAATTTAAGAGGTGGGAATATTTATATGTCATACGGAACATTCTGCTGAAAAATTCTCCAGGTTTTTTTTTTTTTCCCTCCCCCCCCCCCCCCCCCCCCCCCCCCCCCCCCCCCCCCCCCCCCGCCCCCCCCCCCCCCCCCCCGGGTTGAAGATGATCTTAACTAGAAAAAGATGTTCATATTGGATGTACGAATTTTGTCTATTGTTGCTCATGAATTGATGATTAAAAGGGCCTATAATCAAATATGCACAAAGACATTTTGTAAACCTTATATTTTTAATGTGGTAGTTCCCAATCAGGTGCCCACAGGATGAATTAAAATGATTTAGTTTAATATCTATATCTGTGGGTATTACAGTCTATATATATATATATATAATAATATATTATATATATATATATATATATAGAATATAGTGTACAATTATTATAATAAAAAAAGAACACATATTAAAAAACACATTTATTTATTTTTCCCCTCCAATTACTAATAGACGTATATATATATACAGTGGGGCATAAAAGTATTTAGTCAGCCACCAATTGGGCAAGTTCTCCCACTTAAAAAGATGAGAGAGGCCTGTAATTTCATCATAGGTATACCTCAACTATGAGAGACAATATGAGAAAAAAACATCCAGAAAATCACTTTGTAGGATTTTAAAATAATTTATTTGCAAATTATGGTGGAAAAATAAGTATTTGGTCAATAACAAAACAATCAAGATTTATGGCTCTCACAGACCTGTAACTTCTTTTTTTAAGAGGCTCCTCTGTCCTCCACTTATTACCTGTATTAATGGCATCTGTTTGAAATCGTTATCAGTATAAAAGACACCTGTCACAACCTCAAACAGTCACACTCCAACTCCACCATGGCCAAGACCAAAAAGCTGTCAAAGGACACCAGAAACAAAATTGCACCAGGCTGGGAAGACTGAATCTGCAATAGGTAAGCAGCTTGGGGTGAGGAAATCAACTGTGGGAGCAATTATTAGAAAATGGAAGACATACCAGACCACTGATAATCTCCCTCGATCTGGGGCTGCACGCAAGATCTCACCCCGTGGGGTCAAAAGGATCACAAGAACTGTGAGCAAAAACCCCAGAACCACACGGGGGACCTAGTGAATGACCTGCAGAGAGATGGGACCAAAGAAACAAAGGCTACCACCAGTAACACACTGCGCCGCCAGGGACTCAAACCTGCAGTGCCAGACGTGTCCCCCTGCTTAAGCCAGTACATGTTCAGGCCCGTCTGAAGTGCTAGGGGGCATTTGGATGATCAGAAGAGGATTGGGAGAATGTCATATGGTCAGATTAAACCAAAATAGAACTTTTGGTAAAAACTCAACTTGTCGTTGTTTGGAGGAGAAAGAATGCTGAGTGGCATCCAAAGAACACCATACCTACTGTGAAGAATGGGGGTGGAAACATCATGCTTTGGGCTGTTTTTCTGCAAAGGGACCAGGACGACTGATCTGTGTAAACGAAAGAATGAATGGGCCCATGTATCGTGAGATTTTGAGTGAAAACCTCCTTCCATCAGCAAGGGCATTGAAGATGAAACGTGGCTGGGTCTTTCAGCATGACAATGATCCCAAACACAACGCCCGGGCAACGAAGGAGAGGCTTCGTAAGAAGCATTTCAAGGTCATGGAGTGGCCTAGCCAGTCTCCAGATCTCAACCCCATAGAAAATCGTTGGAGGGAGTTGAAAATCCATGTTGCCCAGCGACAGCCCCAAAACATTACTGCTCTAGAGGAGATCTGCATGGAGGAATGGGCCAAAATACCAGCAACAGTGTGTGAAACCTTGTGAAGACTTACAGAAAACGTTTGACCTCTGTCATTGCCAACAAAGGGTATATAACAAAGTATTGAGATGAAATTTTGTTATTGACCAAATACTTATTTTCCACCATAATTTGCAAATAAATTCTTTAAAAATCCTACAATGTGATTTTCTGGATTTTTTTTCTCATTTTGTCTCTCATAGTTGAGGTATACCTATGATGAAAATTACAGGCCTCTCTCATCTTTTTAAGTGGGAGAACTTGCACAATTGGTGGCTGACTAAATACTTTTTTTTCCCCACTGTATATATATATATCTAACTGAAAAACATACAGAATCAAAATTTTCAAACGTCTTCAAATATCTTGTTCATGGGGGTTTTTCAGGTCATAAAGGTTGATAACCACTGCTTTAGCAGACCTAAAAAGTATTTGGACAATAAAGCCACACTTAAAAAATTTTCAATTACTGTACTTTTTTGTAATTACTTTTAACCAATTAGTCCCAAGAAATTTTTTTGCGTTTGTGATCAGGTACCTTCAAGTTCACACAGGTGTCTTAGTTTAGTCCATCACATTAACTAAGGACATGTTCCACAGTAAACAGTGTTTATCACTATTGTTTTATCATAAATATTAAAGCAGCATACTTATTTTATAATTTAAAGCCACACTTGAGGCTACTGTGTATCTTGATTTACTTGTACAGCATTGGCTATTACATACAGTACAATACATCTGGTTAATTTGACTTAAAAGTAAGAATACAGTAAAGGTTTAATCATAGCAGAGCTGTAACACATCAACAGTTTATCATGTTCCAATGTGAGTTGTCAGCTTCTTAACACATTCCCTTCCCCTAAACGACATTTGAAATTCACTCAGTGCAAACTTTGGTCTTACATGTTAAAGAATTCTGTGCTTTGAACGTAAAATTCACACCTGAAAGTTCATGTTTTTCATATTCATATATTCATATTTTGAAGATTGTCCTAGCTGGTATTTTCTCATTAAAACTGTAAAATGAATGGTGATTTACACTGTCAAGCTCCAAAGAAGACAAAGAAGCAGCATGAAAGTACAATAAATGTAGTTCATATGACTGGCGTGCTATATTCCGCAATAATCCCATCGTGTTCAGCCAGGAACCTTGGGGTGATCCTTGATGATCAGCTGACCTTTAAGGATCATATTGCAAAATCAGCATGATAATGCAGGTTCGCACTACACAACATCAGGAAGATCAGACCCTTCTTAACAGAACATGCAACAGAGCTTCTCGTCCAGGCCCTTGTCATTTCTAGGCTGGACTATTGCAATGCTCTTCTGGCTGGACTTCCAACATGTGCAATTAGACCTCTGCAAAATACTTCAAATGCAGGAGCAAACGTCTTTGTTTTCAATGAGCCCAAGAGAGATCATGTCACACTGCTCCTCATCTCTCTGCACTGGCTTCCAGTCACGGCTCGCATCAAGTTCAAGATATTGGTTCTTGCCTAGAGAACAGCCACTGGCTCCACATATTCCTATCTCCGCTCACTCTTACAAGTCTACATCCCCTCCAGAAGCCTGTGGTCGGTACATGAGCAGTGGCTCGTGGTCCCATCGCAGAGAGGCACAAAATCACTCTCAAGGACGTTTTCTTTCACTGTACCCCGTTGGTGGAATGACCTACCTAACTCCATCCGGACAGCCAAATCCCTCACAATCTTCAAGAAACAACTGAAAACTCATCTCTTCCGTGATCATCTAACTGTCTCCCAAAAAAAAAAAAAAATTCTATGCCTTCACTTTTTCTATTCTCTTATTATCCTTTATCCCTTCCTGTCCTAGCTTTTAATATTTTGAATGATGACTGCAACCTTGTATAGTGTGCACTTCTCGTGTTTTATTGCCATCTTATAATAAATCGCTTGTTGTAATTCTCAACTGTAAGTCGCTTTAGATAAAAGCGTCTGCCAAATGAATAAATGTAAATGTAAATTCCGATAAATGTTCTGAGAAACAGACTGAAATGAAGATGTTATTCACTGCTAATTATTTGTTTGTGTTGTGTGTGTGTGTGTGTGTGTGTGTGTGTGTCCTTGTTGGAGCTTTGCTGTCTGAAACATTGAGGGAATTTTTTGGGTGAACTGCCTCTCTAATGAAAGTGAGAGTGTTTTAGGAATAGGCAGTGTGCCCCTAGTTTCCTCGAGTGAGCTAAAGAGAAATCGATATGCATCCATAAGTGGACAATGTAATATGGAAGAGGAAGGAAATAATGAAGGAAAATAAGTGGCAAAACTAACGAGCACATGAGATGAATGAATGAGTCGTGTGAGAGTTCACTGTTCTGATATGCTTTATAAAACTCTAAATGAAAAACATCAGAAGCACAAGTTAAATGTGAGTTAAATTCATGCTAGAGTGATCAAACATTCCTTCAGTAGCCAATCTCAAGTATGAAATTACATGTTAGCTACATAGAAGCTTTGAAGTTAACTGGAATTAACTACACTTGAGGAGAGAATTCGAGGCTAAATGGTCCTTATATTCATTTATTTGAACATGCGGTTAGGAAAACAGAATTCGGATTCTTCTCCAGTGAGCCTGTGGGGGTGGCATGTGCGTAATCCAAGCCTTGAGCTCCGGCGAAGTGCTATTTGCGCACGTCATTGTCTGATGAATTCATCCCAAGTGATAGGCGCATAATCTGGGCTAATGGGCTGTCTCTTAACACTTAATATGGCCCGCTAACGGGCTAAACAGCATGTATCTGGGAAGTTCTGAGGTGGTGAATGTGAATATCGAGGTGCGTTGGTGTGGAGAGGGGGGGTATCCATCTGTGTCATCCATCTGTGGAATAGGCTTGTTGCATCATTGTGCATCTCCATGACAAGGATACAGGGTGTCTCTGATCAGCGGGGACCTGAACATACAATGTGCTAATGATATCTGAGACACAGCCGGTTGTGTTATTTTCTATGGGAGGAAAGAGTCGTGCTTTGCTCTCACCAATCATTTGGTATAAGGAGCTAAAAATTGTTTTTAGAAAGTGGGAGTGGAGTTTTCGTTTTTGGAAAGACGAGGAAAAGGAACTAAACTATTGTTGATAAACGATTATGCTATTGCACACATGTAACCCGTTGGCAAATATACAGAGAGACCACCACAACAGTGTGGAACAAGTAGTTATTTTATGAAACACAGTAAGACCTGGACAGTATTAAAGGGAAAGGCTGTAACTGAAAACTGAATGCTGATATATACTGCGTACATACAGTATACTCACTTAAGGCAATATACACTAAATACCTAATCTTGGCTGTGTGATTGTTTACACTGTCGTAAAAATTTAAACTGCTTAATTGTACAGCTCTCCATATAAAGCTATAAACTGTATATTTAGTATATGCAATTTAGTTTGCATACATAAAAATGTATTGTAATTTTAATGGTAAAAGACGGTAAAAATCTGTCAATTCTCCTCCTTAGCTTGTGGAAAAGCTGCTTGTGATAAGCTTTGATTCATCATGTGACTTTCTCATCAAGGTACAAATCATTAGTACTTTAATAGGTTGGTATATTAACATTATATTGTCACGGAGTCAACAGCAAAGCCAGATCCTTCAGCTCCTCCCACTTGTTCACATTCACCCGAATACTGATGCACTCCACCTGTCATCACCAATCAATCCAGGTATAAAGCTACCATCGCATCCCTTCCTCATTGTCTGGTCTTGTTGTTCACATGCATGCATCAACCTCCCTGGCGCCATACCTGATTTACTTACCTATTCATCTTCAGTCGTTTGCTCAGCTCTCCGGGTCCATCACCACCTGCAAAGACACCAGTGTGATTATTCAGCTAAGTCTATGCTCTGAACTCTCCGAGAATATCCATACCTCTGATCATCGCTTTCTCCTCTTCTGAAGCCTCATTTAATAAACTACAGTTGAACTACTTCTGTTTGCTGACAGAAGACCAGACCACAAAATATGCAAAGCAACACTGAACCAAGCAGTGATCGGAACCAGGATCTGTTTGCTGAGCTCGTACAATCCATTCGTCAGTCACTTCTTTCGCTCACCACCTCTTCAACTCAATTTGCCTCCGCCAGTCCCATGGCCCGTCCGACGACATATTCTGGTGAGGAGGAGGAATGCAGTGGGTTCCTACTCCAATGCTCCTTATTTTTTGAGATGCAACCCCAATTATTCCCCAGTGATCGGGCCAAGATCTCATACATCTCGCTCCTGTCTGGACGTGCTCTAGAGTCAACAACCAACTCTTCCGGTTACGTCGTTTTCTATGAATGATCTTATTTTCTGTGAATGATTACGCTCTCCAGTTCCGCACTCTTGCAGCCACCAGCGACTGGAACAAAGCAGCGCTCATCAACATGTTCCGACAAGGGCTGAATGTTGAATTCTCTGCCCAACTCACCTCCAGCACCAGAACCAATGCAGATTGATTCATACCATCTCAGAGCATCAACTGAGAATTATTACATCTGATGACGGTCTGCCCAGTTCGTCCACCATGCCCAGCGGTGAGTACCCTACAATTTCAACCTATGATTGCACCATTATCTCGAACTACTGTGCAGGTAACCTCTGCTCTTCTGTTTCAGTGCAAGCCCCCCTCGACTCAGGATCCTCCGGGAACTTCATCTCACTGAATCTCTCATGACAATTAAACCTCAAGAGGAAAACCTGCTCTCAACTACTCAACATTCACACTATCCTGGGAAAACCGCTGGGTAGAGGCAAGATTCTACAATGCTCCCCTACCATCATGCTCGGCTGTCTGAATCGGAAATCCATCTCCTTTCTCGTGCTAGACGGTTCTACTGCCGATATCATCCTGGGACGCCCTTGGCTGACTCAACATTCCCCTAAAGTCAAGTGGAACACTTGTGAGATCCTCCAATGGAGTGATGATTGTCTCCAAAACTGCATGTCTCCTGTTCAGAAGTTATCTACAGCTCCATCCTCATCTATGAATAGTCCAGAAACCTCTGAGACTCCTGAGATTCTGAGAGACTACAGGGTGTTCCAGGATGACTTCAGCAAGCAGGCAGCAACGGAATTACCACCTCATCGGCCCTGGGACTGTGCAATTGACCTGCTGCCTGGGGCCACGCTACCCAAGGGTAGAGTATACCCACTGACCATCCCGGAACAGAAGGCCATGGAGGAGTACATCGAGGAGTCTCTCAAGCATGAATTAATCTGCCCTTCTACTTTACCAGCAGTATCCAGCTTCTTTCTTTGTCAGCAAGAAGTACGGAGGCTTGAGGCCATGCATCGATTACCATATCCTGAACTCACAAATGGTCAAACATCGCTAAACACTTCCTCTGGCCCCAGCCTCCCTGGAACAGCTTTGTGGGGCTCGCATCTTCTCCAAACTGGACCTGCATAGCACTTTCAACCTCATTCGGATCCGCAAGGGTGATGAATGGAAGACCGCCTTCATAACACCATCAGGCCACTATGAATACCAGGTGATGCCATGTGGCCTCTTCAACTCACTCTCCATCTTCCAAGGATTCATGAATGAGGTGTTCCGGGAGTTCCTCCATTGGTTCATCATCGTATACATCGATGATATCCTCATCTACTCCTGGAACCTGGCCTAACATCGCCACCATGAGAAGCAGGTCCTACAGAAATTGAGAGAACACTATCTGTACCTCAAACTGGAGAAGTGTGAGTTCCACCGTGACACCAGACAATTCCTAGGTTACGTCATCCACAATCAAGTCATTCACATGGACCAAAGGAAGGTACAAGCTGTCAAGGACTGGCCTCAACCTACCACCATCAAAGAACTCCAAAGATTCTTGGGCTTTGCCAATTTCTACTGCCGTTTCATCACCAACTTCAGTCAGATCTGTGCACCTCTCGCCACACTGCTAAAGAATAAGCACAAATCTCCATCCTGGACTCTCAACACCATCAATGCCTTCCAGCAACAAGGATGCCTTTATTCACCGCTCTTACCCTAGTTCGATATCGACTACGATATCGGCAACAGGGAGCATATCACTCACAGATGAATGGCCAGTCTGAGCGTAAATTGGGCGATACCTGAGATCTTACTGTCATAGTCACCAGCACAGCTAAAGCCGTTTCCTGCCCTGGGCCAAGTATGCCAAAAACTCCCTACGGTAAGGTCTGGGACTCAGCACATGTCCATCTGCAACAGGCAGTGTGGAGACATAAAAGACAGGCCGATAATCACTGTTCTAACGCTCCCTAGTACCATCCGGGTCAAAAGATCTGGCTTTTCACCAGGGACATCCGTTTCTGGCTGCCAAGTCGCAAACTGCTGTCTCCTCTTCTGAAGCCTCCTTTAATAAACTCTGTTGAATTGTATTACCGGTGCTGTCCTCTTCTGTTTGTTGACATATATCAGTTAATGAAAATTATTATAATTTTTTTTTTTACAGTAAATTTTAGTTAAATCTGTAAAACCTAAAATGTTTCTAACATTTTTTTTTATGGTAAAGTTCTGGCAACTAGCTGCTGTTTTTTTTTTTTACCGTAAATTTCACAGATTGTTTTAACAGTGTACAGTACACATACATAAAGCAATAAATATTATATAGCAAATTTCAACTGCCTGATCTTTTATTTTGTCACAAAATGTAATTATATTATCGCTCATAATATAATTATATTTGTTGGATATATACTGATATATAGTTGGATACACACTCTCATAGGGCCATATATACCATATAGCCGGGATCCTCTAATCTGGCCCATGAGATCCACTTTCCTGCAGAGTTTAGCTCTAACCCTAATCAAACACACCTGAGCATGCTAATCAATGTCTTCAGGATCATTAGAAAATCACAGGTAGGTGAGTCTGATCAGGATTGGAGCTAAACTCGGCAGCGCATTGGCCCTCCAGGGCAAGATTTGAGGAACCCTGCCATATAGCATATCTCAACTGCTTGATTGCTTGTCATGTCGCAAAGTTTAAACTATATTATTGCCCAGGTCTAATCTGCTAAATGTTACTAAAATGCATGAAAGTATTATAAACATTAACATCATGATATTATGTAAAGATGCTTTGAAACAAAGTTTATTGTGAAAAGTGCTATATAAATATATTTACAAGTATATTGAGATATGAAGCCAAGATGCATGACTGACCGTGGTTCTCTCTGGCCATTCTCAAGGCCTGAAGTGATGTATCTGGGTTGATTTCAAGCTGGCAAACAAGCACCTTTGCATTTACTATGGCGGTTAGTGCAGTTCCTCTTGCCCCAAGAGCATATTAGCACCAGCGACAATCACTATGGCATTCTCCCCTGTAAATACAATATATTAACCATGACCACAAGATGCATATAAACATTCAAGGAGACATTACTGGTAATTAGAATGAGATTTAATTATAAATCCAAATTTATAAGAAATGATAAAAATAAGAGGTTGCATCATAGGAAAATACAGTGGCTCTAAAAACTATTCAGACATTTAAGTCACACATGTATGAATACCATTGTATTTGATACAGAATATCAAACAGAATACCATTATTTTAAATAAATTATCTTGCTATAGTGTCACAATAAGACAGACACAAATAAAGAGTTTAGTTAAGTGTTCAGAAAACCACAGAGCAGAGTCAGGAGATATTATAATTTTTTTTTCCTCCTTAAAGCTTCCTTGTTACCCTGCGACATAATTGTTCTAATTCACATTGCTGTGATATTCAAACGGTAAGCTGGAACACTAGGATTTCAATAGGATGTTATAGTGATCATGACGCCAAACAGAGCTCTTCTTTGAGTGCTCACTGTGGTGCTAGTGGACTTCCACAAGGCTCAGCACTTAAGCTGGATCACTAAACCATGACATTTACAGTGCAGCAGGCCTTACATTTAGTGGCAGACTGGTTATGTCACCTTTCTTTAAGTCCAAGCAGCGCTACATTAAACTGGGTCTAAAATTACCCTGCGTAGGCGAGCTGGACACAGGTAGCGAGCTTCTCGCTCATCCATGTATCATTCAGAAGAGTACTTAGTGGTGTTTATGTTATTTTAGGGGCTTTTAAAACTCAGGAGATGCAGCAGGGCTCAGTACCTGGACCAATTTCATTTTACCTGTCATTTACGATGATAGAGGCAACTCCAGTTGCAGCATTTTCAGTCTGTTCTACATAGGCTAAAAAGAGAGAGAGAGAGAAGCGGATAACTCAAATTGCTTACCGTATATGAAAACTGAATTGAATAAGTCTGAATGCTCATTTAAAATATTTTACTGTGTTTATAAATTATGATAATAAAGGCAGTACATATGCAGACTTACAAACAGTGTTGATGCAATTTTAACACTGTAGCTTGAAGATATGCATCATTTAATTATCTAATAAATTATAAATAACGGTTGAAATAAATAATACAGTTAATTAAGTTAAACTACAAGTAACTAACAAAATGTAGATAACTACAGCCAGGGACAATATATTTTAAATGATGTCATTATCAGATTGCAAACGGGTGTTCCAAGAACAGAACTGAACTGCAAAACTGAGAGTTTCTTAGTATTTTGGTCTTGTTTTCAAGTAAAAATATCTAAACATCTCCAAAGCAAGATTTTTTTTCTATTTGTCACTGTTCATCATTTTGCATATCTACATCGGCTGTTAGACTAATAATGACATAGATATCAGCATGATGAAAGTAGTTGTCATCATGGAAATTAGAGGACATAAAACTGGAAATTTTGCTTCTGCTTATGACCATCATGGCATCATACCATGGTGCTGAACTTTCATCAAGGTACATGCAACAAACACATCAAAGACATCACTGTATTTTATACATTCATACATATGTATGCCATTTTAAACTTACCCTGTTCACATTTTTCATATAAGGGGAAAAAGGCACCAAATATTTGTGAATTCTGACACAGCTAGGAACTATTGCACATGATGTATTTAAGTTACACGCACACTGCAACCCAAATAATGGAAAAATGTATTACTTGAAATACAATCTTATATTTCAAACTGAAACACTATTTTAATAAAATTTCAAATCATCTACAAATTTTTCCTTAGGCTTGTAAAAACATTTTTTTTTCTGTTCCAAATTACAATGATGAAAAACTAAATATATTTGAGTTACATACACTGAAAAATCTGATTTTAAAATATATTTTGCTGCTTATCTTAACAAAGCCTTAGATGTGAAACAATGTAACACTGCTTGGCTATTACCAGTCGATATGCCATTATTTTTGAAGTTTTGAATGTAGTCATTCCCAAAAACGTCTCTGCCGACCTAAAGAGAAAAAGCAACCAAAGATGAAAAGCTGAACTTGAGATGATATTTTCTAGCAAACGACATCGCGAAGGAAGGA
Organism: Sinocyclocheilus anophthalmus; assembly: GCA_018155175.1. Classification (NCBI taxonomy): domain Eukaryota; kingdom Metazoa; phylum Chordata; class Actinopteri; order Cypriniformes; family Cyprinidae; genus Sinocyclocheilus; species Sinocyclocheilus anophthalmus. The sequence goes on from JADLZN010003352.1 coordinate 42,606, forward strand.
CGGTGCGGGTCCAAAAGTGGCTGCATTGATGCATGGATCGAGTCCAAGCCTCAGACTACAGTAGATATGAGCAATCGCCCAAACAAAAGTGGCCTCCACTCTAAAAGAATACAACTGTTTAAATCTACCACTCCTCCCCTTTCTCGTTCTTCTCTATGAGACGTTCAGTGTTGAGGTAAGGGGCAAAAGGCTTCCTTTTTTCCCAGCTGGGTCTGCTTTTATCCCACACTGGTAAAGACATGCCAAGGATGGAGTCCTAAGCCCCAGCAGCGGAGACCCTTCACTACCTGGCCTCCTGTCTTTGAAGTTTGATCTCTCTTTGAATGTTTCTGAAAGCTTAGGAGTTTATTTTTACACACTGCATACGCTTCGATATTGATTGGGGTCTTGCACTGACAAAATGAAGAGCTTTATTACTTGGTTAGGTTCTCTTGTGTGGTTAAATGCTGAAATACATGAATTGCTGGGTATCAACCTAAACTTTTTGTGTCTATGTGTACTTCAGGCTATATTCAGTTATTTAGGATGTTCAGGAAAGCAGACCATATTGGGGTACTTTGCACACCATGGCAGTCTTGGCCCCCATTCGTGCAGCTTGGACGCATTGATTGGCCCCTTTGCCACCAAAACCAATAACGAACCTGTGTCCATGTATTGTCTCTCCAGCCATGGGAAGCCGAGGTGCCTGACTAACAGAAACACATATGGGACTAGGCTGTAAAAAGGAATCCACATTTAATTGTGCTTGTAAGTAAATTCTGTCATCTTTTAATCACGTTTTTCTAAACCATTTCTGTGTAACACAAAAGAACATTATTTGAAAAAAAAAAAGCTCTCATTATTAGTTTTTTTTTATTATTATTAATTGTAATTATTTTATTTTTTTTAATTGAAAGATGACTTTCATTATATGGACCAAAACAGTTGAAACATTGTTCACCATATCTTCTTTTGGGTTACACAGATTAAAAAAGAAAGTCATACTGGTTTGAATTAACTGCATGAAGATGAGTAACTTGACGACACGATTTTCATTTGTGGTGAACTATACTTTAAGTACATAAAAGTAAATAAAGTAAAACGAATTCATAAAATTCAGAGAAATTCCAAGTAGATTTTCCATTTAAAATAATTTTAATACACAAAGTTTGTATTTAAAGCAACCTATTTAGTTTCCTTAATTTAACATTTTAAAACTGATGAATTAATGCATTGTGGATGTTCAATCTTTGTACAGCTATGCAATTTGTTTTCAAAGGAACGACAGATGGGCAATTCAGTCAGTTCTCAAAGTCCATATTGTTTAAATGAAAGGGCCTTTTCCTGGAAACATGCTATGTCTGTGAGCTGCAAGTGAAAATAATATGACATGACATCCTGAGCCCTTCTAAATCTAAGGCAGGTGCCCTGAACTACCTAAAAAGCTAATTGCTGTGCTGCCTTAGTGCGTGACATTTCAGAGCGGGGTCCATCAGCCTTTCACCCGAGCAGAACTAGCAGCTATTACTCATTCTATTGAACAACAGAAAAAACCCCTCAATCCCAGACATCTAGTTACGGTCTGGCCCCAATCCAAGTCTCCAGGAGCCCATGTTTATGTGATGCCAGAATAGGCAGATAAAGTTGTTGTTCACATGTGTGTTGCTTGTGTGGTGTGGTTAGGGGTGGGAATATTACAGGAAGTCAATGAGGATGAGCAAACATCCTGCCGAGATTTCAGTAAAATGAGTAGTAAGTGAAGAGATTTCTGTTTTTTAATTAGCTGTGGTATATTATGTTGATAAAGATCAAATCTGAACAAGTTAAAACGAAGAACTAATGGAGAATGTACTTGAGTAAAATGACATACTTCATGTAAAGTGAATACAAGGCAATACATAAATAAATTAATTAATAATGTATTGTTAAAAGATAATTGTTAATAATAAATATGTAATTGTTTCCATTAGTCTGCAATATGAGAGTACATGCTCTACTTCACAAACTGTACCCAACATTTACCCAAGTGTGTGTGACTGAGTCATTGTCTGCATTGCAGGTTAGAGACAGACTGGCCTCACCCTAACTCCTCGCTTACAGTCCCTCTATTGTTTAATGAGCAACAGTCTTTCTCCCACAAACCAAATTCTGATACAAATGCTGTAACTTTTTTTGTGCCAAAAAAAGAATCACAACAGGTGTTCTGTGACATAGGTTGTGGGGCAAGCAGCTGTTTACTACTTTATAAAAGTAGGACATAAAACAGCCTCAGCAACACTGGGGCAACACAGTAATGTGCATTGTAGTCCATGGGGCAATAGGAGCAAGATTTTGTTGAAAACAAACAAACCAAACCAAACCAAACCAAAAAAAAAAAAAGTCCTATGGTAATTTAATAATAATTTTTTTTTGACAAGTGTAAAATGTTTTTTTTTGGACCATGTTTTTGCATATGGTAATTTGACAGTATTCTTTAAAGTAGGCTATCATGTAAATACCATGTTGTATGAATATGATATACACTGTAAAAATATTTTGGGGAAAAATTTAAAATTATTTTGGTTGTAAATAAAACAAAGATTAATGGAGTAAATTTTACAGGAAAACACTATTTCAGCTTTTCTACTTCAGAATTTCTTCTTTAATTCAAGTAATTAAATAATAATAAATAAGAATTCAAGTCGTTTCTTTGTGAAATTTACTAACGATTCCTGAGTGAGAATATATCCTCCTACTACACCATATTTGTGTACCATAATAAACGTATAAACATACACTCTAATACATGCTGGGTTGTTTCAACCCAATGTTGGGTCAAATATGGACTAACCCAACTGTTGGGTTAGATTTTTGCATTCAAATTTTAACCCAACAGTTGGGTTAGTCCATATTTGACCCAACATTGGGTTGAAACAACCCAGCATTTTTTAGAGTGTACTTTAAGGATAAACACAAATATTAAACTTTCACTATCAAAACAACACTAAATAGTGCAACAGTACAAATGTTTTATGTATATGGTACAATGGTATTCTTTAAAGTATCTTTGACTACCATGTAATTACCATGGTTCATCAATATAGTCATCACTTATTGCTAAATTATGCTTTTACCAGAAATAATATATCTATTACATCTATTACAGTTTGAACCAAAGATAAGGTGCCTGAGGTTTATTGTTATAGGAACATTTGAGACCCGAGCCAAGAGTATGCAGAGTCTGAGTGTGCCACATACACACTCTTGACTAACAACGCTTAGCAAGTGAAGTTAGTGAAGGCTCCAGTGAAGGCAAACTAATCGGTTCAAATTGTAATCAGCAGGTGGCACTGTCTGGCTTCACCACAAACACACAGATGTTCCACAGGAGACTCGTTACAAAGTGTCTGATTCCATTTGACTGTCACAAACACAAGCCACATAGAAAACTGGATTTTACACATCAAAGCCATGCATAGCACTTTGATGGGTGAAATGTGTCAGCCGCCCTTCAAAAAACAGCCTGTTGAAAAACAAACACACACTTCCCATCAAAACTATTGCCTAATTGATGCAATCGCTTCTGTTCAAAGGCCAACAGTGATGACTGGATTTTTAAATGGTAAAAATATGAGCAATTGGAATTTTTTCATAACGGGTAATTTGTTTTGAGCACTTGGGAAATGACAAAGAAAGAAATGAGTATGATTTAGTTAAGTTATGTGTGGAAAGAAAAATGCTGCCTCTGGATAGCTTAGCATGGTTAAACACGTCTATAAAGCAGAACACCAAAACGTTCCATTATCTTTATGTCACTTTACCAGTGCTGTTTTAAAATATTTCAAATTAATAATCTTTGAACCATTTTGCACAACTCCACGTTTAGGCCACGTTCCAGTCAAAAAGGTTCACCTGAGCTGTAAATACTGCAGCAAAGATGACTGGGACACACTTGACGCTGAAAAAAACTTGCCGGCGGCAATTGTGACCAGTGAGCAGTGAATCAGTTCCTTGGGGAAATATTAATAATAGACAGAGCAGGCAGAACAGAAGGCAGTTCCCCAAATCTGCCTTTGTTGGACCTTAGTTGGTTCCTGCTGGAAGGACTAATTCCTTTCAGAGTTATTTTAAAAACTTAAAGTCTGCCTTCTGCATGTGGAATATGTTCCACTTCCAGTCTGAGAGTTTGTCACATGAGCATGAAATCATCATATAGGACAATATCTGAGGATTGAGCTTTAAGTTGATAATAATAAGAAATTATTGATAATAATAATAAATTGCATGATCCAAAATGCTTAAAAAATTACAATTCAGAGGTTGTGTATCAATGGTCTAACTGCTTACATTTCCTAAATAAAAATGATTATATCTTTTTAATAAAAATATGTCAGTGTCAGAAATGTACTTTTCAGTAAGGGATGATGTATGCCCCCATATAACTGGTATTTTAGAGGCATGAAAACACTATGAAGTCATATTTTTATTAACTGTCTGTCATCTATTATGCTAAATGACTGAATCAATTAATTTAAATAAATGATCTCAAATTCATTTTTGAAAAAATGGCTGTTAAATATATCTAAAAATGTACACAAACACAAAAGGTATTTGTAAATAATTCACAAGATATCATAATGTGAAAAAGGCTCTGCTAGAATGCATGCAATATGATTACATGACTCTCTATTGTTTGTTGTCACAGTAGATTTTTCTGCACTTTTTGTTCTTCAGGACAGAGTAATGCATTACAAAGGCATTTTTGCCCCCACATTTTAAACATGGAGGACATATTTGCCTTGAGCCCATTTTCACTTATGACAATGAAATCCTTTGATGACTTACCTTACTAAGTCAGACATACAAGAGCCCACCACTACAACACTCACGTCTTCAGACATGTCCTAATATAAAAAAATAGATATATTTATATTGATTAAATGGTTAAATATTGGCAGTTATGCTCTACATTGAGCATGCAGTCATTCTTGAGACGTGGGACAAAACAGGTCCAGCAAGGGTAACTGCTAGTAGCTTTCAAAAATACAAATATTTTCCATTTTAAAATGTCGTGAGGGATTAATAATAGAATGTATTTAACACAATTATCACCTTCAATTTAATTTTCTCATTATTATACCAAATCTGTGTTTCTTAATGTCCTCTCACTACATCTAAAACAGTGTGTCCACAGAGAAGGGTTCAATCATTCATATGCAATAAAATGGATAAAAATGTTTTTTTAATGATGAAAAAAAGCTTGTTTTATCAAAAGCAACACTTAATAATATCTCCTATCAAAGCAAGGTTGCTTTTTAATGACACATGCATGTTTCATAAAGATTAAAAAGTCCCCACTTTTTGTCAACACCGTCAGAAATTCAATAAAATGTAATCGAATCAGAGAATATCAGGGGCAGCTGTCACTCTAAAGGACCCCCTCGCCACCACAGGTTCACCTCTGAAGAGAGTACAGCAGTGTCAACAGCTCGGCTAGTTTTAGTTTTAGTAATAGTTTTAAATCCTATGTATATAAAGTGTGGTCAGGCTTCGCGATCGCGCAAGTGTACGAGAATGACAAGAGTGGAGGCAAGCAGACAATAAGTCTGCACATTTCTGAGGAGGAAATTATTTGAAATATTGAGATAATTTTATTCTGAAGCAGGTTCCATTAGCATCTAGAATCAACAGAAACAAATAAAATGGCTACTACATGAACTCCATTTGTTTTGTGAAAGAAATGCCAAAATTTGTCAACACCGTCAGATGTCAACACCATAAGAATTTGTGTTCCAATGATATATCAAAATAATTCAATGTGACTCTTGAATAAAAGCTATATAAACAATAACATACTCACTGTTTGTTGTGTTTGTTTTAATACAGTAATTGACTGATTCAATGTATTTGATAGTTAAAATTATTACAAATTCAGGTTTTCGTCACCACCATCAGATGTGTCAACTCCGTCAGTTGAATATTCTGATAATGTTTCATTATGATATTTATATTTGTTGTGGAATTGTTGTTGGTCACATGTTGAAAGTTGAGAAGTCCAAGCTAAAAAAGCACGTTTTGTTAAAAAAGAGAAAAGTTGGGAAGTTGTATCAAAGCATAGCTCAGTAGCATATAAGATACATACATATAGTTTCATTTGTCTGAGTACAAGGTTTATTTTTTCAATTTTGCACCCTGTTTTGTCCCACTTCTCAAGAATGACGATCTTATGGCACTCTAAAAAATGCTGGTTAAATACAACCCAGTGCTGGGTAAATTAAGGACAAACCCAGCAATTGGGTTCTTTTGACCCAGCGTTTGGGTTAAATGTTTAACCCAACCTTCTGGGTAGTAACCCAACCGCTGGGTCAAAACAACCCAATTGCTGGGTTTGTCCTTATTTTACCCAGCACTGGGTTGTATTTAACCCAGCATTTTTTAGAGTGTGTGATTGACAACAACCATGGAAATCCTTCATTAATTCAATCCCTTGCATGTAGGCAACATATGTGAATAGAATAGTGTTAATCTGCTCAAATCTCTCAGCAGGCCTCAGGGAACTGTAAAAGCCCTGCGGAACAGCCTACATTTTCTCAAAATAACTGAAGTCCAGGCTACATTTTCTGAATATTAGATTCAAATCAGTTTAAATGGTTTGAATCCCTTGAAGTGTTTTGCTGTGTGGGCATGACCCTTTGATAGATATTACCATCTCTGCACAAACAAAACGAACATGGCCGTTACATGTTGGAGAAACCATTTCATAATTTATTATAAGTATAGATTTATTATTACAGCCTGCAGTTTTAAAATTGTTTTCTAGGGAGTGCATACATTGTCATGTAAATAAGATGCAATACGCCAAATTCAGTCAGAATAATTATGAAAGTGGGCCTGGAGGACAATCTGACAAATTACTACTAAAGTCATTAGTTAAAAATGTGCAGTGCTGGGAACAATAATATCCAGTTAGGCTAGTAAAATCTTGTTAGAGGAGTCACGTGCATTTTATTTACAATCAGAGGCAGTATGTTAAAATGTTTCTCGATTTTTGCAACACTCTTTATCTCGCCTGGTTTAGCTGGACAGTTATGATCAAAGTCTACTAATTCTTTGCATATCTAATGTGGGATAGACTTGATTAATCACCTTATTCACAAGAATTCATGCAATTCAACTGTATAATTAATTAGCGTTTAGGACTATTTGTACATTATAATAGTTTCAGTGTTGCAAACTAATTTTCAGGGGAAGTTGCTAAAGGAAGGTTGATTTGTTGCTAAATGATGTTGTGATGACATTGCGTGATGACGCCATTGCATAATCACGATGCAAAATTGTGTCAAATCTCAGCAAAACATATATATATTTATATTATAACTATGTAATTTAGCATTTGTTCGTATGCAATCTAATGCATACATTAATATTAAAATATAAATAACTATTTGTAAATCCATTGAATTAGTCGAAACCGTACAAATTTTTGACACGATTCCCCATTTCCGGGTTTTATAACTTGTAAAAAGCAGTTATTACGTTAGTTAGTTAATATGCGGCCACTCTAAGGAAGAAAAGTAAAATAAAAGAAGCACAATATATGTGTTAATGACTGGGAAGGAATTTCTGAAGTTTTTCCACAGGTTTTTGTACCTGCATTTTTAATTACGCGTTGCATTTTGTGTTTTCGGGTTACAACGGATAACAGATAATGTCCTGGAAAATTACTAGCACCTTTTCCATTTTTCTGCATATTTTTCTTACAGTGTACTGTAAGAAACAGTGTAACTCATCAACAATCAAGCTACTAACAAAGTATCTCATAAATGAAAAATAACAGTATTAAATTATTATTACTATTAACAACTATTAAAACCCTTGCAAAATCGATCAGCTACCTAATTCCTGGCTAAGTGGGGTACTGCTAGACAGCTGGGGTTTCCTTTTTTGGGTCTTAAATGGTCAAGGTGCCTTTTGTCGTTGGAAGGGTCACTAGGCAAACGTTGCTACACGGGCCCAATTCACTTATAAACGACCCAAACATGGCTCCATTTGTTGTAGGGCTTTGGGAAGAATAACAGTTGCGTTGGGTCGTCTGCACAGTTGCTCAGAAAGGCTGGTTTGCCAACAAAAATTTGTAGCCTTGTGTACAAGTTTGGCAACCCCTGCATGGGACATCGCATCGTAACAGACGATTCAGACACGTGCCCATAACCTTTCCCGGGTACAGACTGTAAAAATGTACAGTAAAAACCTGTTAAGGATGAGCTTCACCCCGGTCAATTGCCGTTACATATACGGGGTTGAAATACCTTGTATTTTGCAGTGGAAGAAAAAACGAACCAACCGCTAGTTAGATTAACAGTGATAATAAACAGAGAAATTACCATACCGAGAAGTCCACATGTGTATAACATGTTGCAAATGGTGATGGATTTGTAGGTTGGAACGAAGAGGTTCTTCTAGTTTTTCTTATCCGGGATATTAGCTATATTAGGGGTTGTGTGGTAGACACCGAAAGGAGTAACTGGGTTAATGAAACTGCGTGGGACAGTCGTTTATGCTGCCTTTAGTTGATCGCGTTTCATAGTAGTGGTTACACAACTGAGTCTGGGATGAAGGGTTGTAAGAAGGGTTTTGGATAGATCGGTGACATAGGAAACTGGCACCTTCTATGTAGGGTATATTTAAAAGTGCTTGTGATGGCGCTTTGGTTCAGTCATTATATTTTGTGACTTCATCCTCACCATCCGTGCATTTGGTTGTTATCAAGGTATTACACAGGTACAAACAGCATTTAGTACATTCACTAGGTTGAGATCGTAATATGTTATCCTGTAATGAAATTACGGTATTAACTAAATTTAAGTTAAAACCGTAAAACCTAAAATGTTGCTACCGTATTTTTTACGGTAAAATTCCGGCAACCACAGCTGCCATTTTTTTACCGTAAATTTTACGGAATTTTTTTTACAGTGTATACTACAATTACATTTACGTCCCTGAAGTAACCAGCTATGCTCGAAAGTCTATGATTAGAGCGCTGCAGCAGAACTGGGGGAAGACATAGTTCACGAAGCTGCAAACCGGATAGGACAACGAAATTACGACATGTTTCCTGGAAACGTTGTGCAACGGGGTTTGAGATACGTTTTATTTTGTTTGGTGGGTGTGTCAAAAATGTCAGCCCAATCATCAGCAACATGTATGTAAACCCCGCGGTATTAAAGAGACAGCTCGCACAATGTAATTAACATCCAAATAAATTCACAAGAGCAAGTATATTGCTTGCACATGTTCATTTACATTAAAGGCAAAATAACTGAAATAATAAGGGCACAAGTATAGATCTGGAACTTCTTTAAGTCTGTCTAAATATCATTTAGTAATCGCAATGTCTTCTGGTCCATATCCTTTCCTTAGGAAGGTGTGCTAGACACTGATTAATGTAACATAAAAATACTATACATATTTATATATTTTGCTATTGTATTGTGGAGTGACACTTTCATTAACTTTTCTATACCCCTCTGATTATATAATGGTAAATATTACAATATCATAGCACAACAACAGTGATCAGCAATAACCATAAGCCGAATACTCACAATAAAAATAATAAGGTCATCAGAACAGGGTGTTCAACGCACCACCGTTTCCGTTTAAAAACGTTTTGCACCGTTTTGTCGGGGCTGAACGCAGCACTGCTCTCACGTCTATTTGACAGCACAGAAACGCACGTGACGAGACGTCCCTATTTTCTCCTGTCTTTAAATACATGAGTTATGCTTTCAGAACGTGCCGAAACATAAATATCCAGTAGATAATTCAGTCTTGTCTAATATAGTATACTACTGACCACACTAACGCATTATCCACGTAGTAATTTCATAAGACCGTGGTAAAATTATCAGGCATATTTCTAAACATCCATAAACAGGTCTCAATAACAACAGCGGAAGTTAATGCTCGAGATTTGGGCTATATCTCATTTAAAAGGTACCGAAAAGGCGTTTATTACTTGCAAAAAATAATTTCAGCGAAATGACTGCTTTTGATAATAAAAGAAACGTCAGTAGGCGAACACTCGTTCATAATGCCGGAATTAGCATGTTAGCTGGTCTGTAAGCATAGATCTGCAGCTCCAAAACAAACTGAATAACAAACGAAATAATTTTCAAATTTCACAACAAACACATATTCTTCTATTCATTCATGCACATGGTTAAGCTCAGCGGCGGTAGTGTTGTTGTTTTGTTTGTTAGTACAGTTGCTTGACAGTTTTGTTAAATATCAGTGTTTATAATGTTTTCTATGAGCTTCGTTATGCACAGCTGAACTCACTATTTGTATTTACTTTTGTTGTATAAACAAGTTCTATTTATTTTATACTGCGCAAATCCCACTAATTAGTTTAATCAAGGACATCGTAGCCCTTTCTGTGTTTATTTCTCCTTCTCTTAATTACTGTGATAGCATACGTAAAGTTACACTTCTCTTAACGCTTTCCTAAACAAGGTATTTAGGTTTTAAATTATAAAAGTATAATATAGATAGAGATATAAATATGATAAAAAATACTGTTCAAAAGTAAGAGAAAGATTTTTATAGACACTTAGTGGAACTTGTTGAGGTTACTCTGTTAGGACATCAGTGTTGAGTGGAATTACCTTAATATATGCACTACCAGTGACAGTGGGATTCAAATGATACTTGTAAGCTTAGCTCAGACACACTTGTTCTGAGAAAATGTCTCATCATTTGTTTGTATATACCGCTTCTGATATCTGGTTAACAAATTCAGTAACGTACAATTTTATGGGTGTCTATACTTTTCAGGGCCAGCTGCATTTGTGTTTGATTGCCGCAAATTGCTGTTAAGTTGGCTGTTCCAATTAAAACTGATTTCATAAGTTCAGCAGTCATTGCAGTTAGTGAGACTGTATAGATGGTGGATCTTGGATTCTTTAGAATGCAAAAGCACCTGCCCACTTTTTCAGTGGCCTTGGTTCTGGAACTACTAAGAATGGAATCATTAAAGGGGTCATATGATGTTGCTAAAAAGAACATTATTTTGTGTATTTGGTGTAATGAAATGTGTTTATGCGGTTTAAGGTTAAAAAATTTTTTTTTTTCCACATACTGTACATTATTGTTTCTCCTTTATGCCCTGCCTTTCTGAAACGCGTCGATTTTTATAAAGCTCATCGGTCTGAAAAAGCGAGTTTTGCTGTGATTGGCCAGCTATCCTGTGCGTTATGATTGGCCGAATACCTCAATCGTGTGACAGAAATGTTACGCCCCTCAACATACTGTTAATGCCGTGTCCGGCCAGAGCGACGAGACAAAAACAAGAAAACCCATTATAAACGAGGCATTCACTGCATCCAGTGGGGATATAATTATGGATTATAATGACTTATATACTGACTGGTCTTTAACGCGTTTGCGTTGCATTGCATCGCGTAAAACATAAAACCATGTCTGCATTTGTGATCGGAGAAATGACAAACAACAAGCCCTACTCTACACTGCCCAAAACTCGCGTTTGAATCATCAGTGGCAAATCCTTTAAATGCAAACGTACTTACTGTGAGTCAGAACTGCCGGCATTGAAGTCTACTCTCTCTCCACCAGGATCAGTAAACGGTCCTCTATAAAATGTGCTGCACACATCTGAATTTTTGGTTTGAAGTGTTCTGGAACAGTGTTGAAATACAACTTAACCACTGATTTCTCGTCGTGTCCATTTTTGGAAGGCCAAACAAAGTAGTTTCGCTTTCACAACGAAACACAGTGTCACACACGCTAGAGTGAGCGGCGGCGGCCTAGAGTGAGCAGAGGCCGGGGGCTAGAGTGAGGAACGGCGGGAGGGCTAGAGTGAGCAGAGGTAGCGGGCTTGAGAACGGCACGGCCGGCGGTTTCGACGAAGGAGCGTCCGGAGGGCATGCAGCAACCATATGTGACGACCCCGGGCTGGACTCTCCGCTTCGTCCACGGTGAAAGCCGATCCGCCGATCCACAGCGCGAAGTTGATTTATTTCCTCAATGACCAGCACGGATCAGCTCCAGGCACAACGAAGCGGATATCGTCCTCCTTTGGAAGACCAAACAAAGTATTTTCAGCTTCACAACGAAACACACAGCGCCTTCACAACATGGCAACAATACTACAGCAAGAATAAAAGTTACGCCTTCTTTCTTTGCGTGACCATTTGGGCGTCGTTATGCTAATATTTCCACATAGTGACGTAGGTATGTGGGGGCGTGTTAGAACGAGCCGTTTTAGGTAGGTGTGGTTGACTCTTAACTTTTATAAAGAATATCTCTGGATTTGAGACTTTAGTCTTTGCAACTTTGCAGATCTTCTTTATGCACCAAGAGCTTGTAACACTCCAAAGAGAAAGGAAAAATTTAAATCGCATCATATGACCCCTTTACGTCAATTCCTCATTTAAAAAAAAAAAAAATTGTAAACCATGAACCAAACCTGTTGGTGAATCACATCACAAACGTGAATAAAATAAAAATGATGGATAAATATAAAACTACTGATTTTGATTGTGTATATTTCACGTTTATTGCTAAATATGCATATCTATAGAAATGTTAAGTAGTTTGAGAGCCAAGGGAGATTGGCTCAATTATGTCGTTCGCAGTGTTTCATGGGAGTGTGCGGATGTTCTTTTTTTTTCAGTATTTGTTTTTTTTTTTTCAATTAATGGAAGGTTATTTTTTGCAGAATCTTGGATGATGTAATTTTTCAACCATGAATATTTGCTGACCACATAATATAAAAAAAAAAAAAAGAAGTTATAATCAAATCCCCTATGGAGAAAATGAATGCCATTTACTTCCGGAACCCATCTGTTGCACTCTATATGAGTCTGGGGGCATACCACCCTGGAAGAAAATTTTGTACATTTTAAAATTATCTGGTGCACTTTGAGAGTTCAAAGTGAAGTGTCTCAGTTTACATTACGTTCATACTGGTGTTTTAGAAAGTACCTTAAATATAATAATATTTGGTATACAATGGTGCGAAACACATTAGAGATCTATGTTATTATGAGAAGTGTAAAATTATTTTAGGTTTATTATGAAAGGGTTGCAGGGAAGATTAGACTATGGTGGTACCTGTGGTACTACTGATGAGGAATGAACATCTACATTTCTGTATATTCATGGTGTCTTGTTACATTGACAGCGCCAGAGTTTGGAAGATGAACAGTCTCTCTCCAGAGGTGGCGTTGAGCCGTATTTCTCCTGAGCTGCGGCCTTTACTCTGCTCTGTGGTGCGCGATGGACGGGTTGGTTTAGACTCATCCAGCTGTCTCAGAATCACTGACCTCAAGAGTGGGTGAGTGTTCTGTAAATGAAACAAAAACAGATAACTTTTGGAGAACAATGCATTTGTAAGGTCTCCAAGTTACAAATATGATAATCGTAAATGATTAATCAGAATTCTAGAAAGCAGAGGGGACTTTTCAAAATTGATCAATGAGGGTACTGTCGTTCACTGCTTCCTTAAATATCTAGAAGTCAGAAGTCAGAAAGAGCTTTATTGCCAAGTATTTTTACACACACAAGGAATTTGTCTTGGTGACAGGAGCTTCCAGTGCAGAAGAAAGAACAGACATAGTGCAAACATGCATCATAGTGCAGACATACTGTACATAGGAATTACACAGTAGAGATGCAATATAATACAGAAGTAGAAATATAGAGAAAAAAAACATTTATAATTGTTTTTAAGAATGTACAGATATGTTATTTACAAGTGTAGAGTTTATGTAGTTTACAAATGTACACTTTTCAGATGCTATGTATAAATGTGTCGGTTATTCAAGTTTAATTTCAGTTCAATTCAAGTTTATTTGTATAGCACTTTTCACGATACAAATCGTTGCAAAGCAACTTTACAGAAAATTAAGTTTCTACAAGTCAAGTCAAAGTCAAAGTCTGCTTTATTGTCAATTCATGTACACATGTACAACACATACATATAGAATTTAAATTGCATTACTCTCAGACCCTTGGTGCATACAGTTAACACTAACAGTAGAACATAAAAATACAGATAAATACAGATTAAATATAAAATACAACTATAAAAATATACAAATAAGGACATTGTAAAAAAAAAAAAGAGAAAAAGTGGCATAAGGCGCATGGCAGTTATAGTGCAAACCAGTGATATAAACTGTGAAGATATAACGAGTGTAGTGCAAAAGAGCTTGTCAGTCTGTTAAAGTGATAAAGAGCTCAGAGAACAGTCTTTAATTAAACTGTCAGAGAGGTAGTTTGCAGTACAATGCTGAATGAGGTAGGTGAGCAGTCCCACAATCCCCCGGGGTGGGGGGGGGGGGGGGGGTGGGTGGGGGGTGGGGGTTGGGGAATGTCAGCTCCGAGTTGCGTTGGGCAAAGAGAGGGGGGGGGAACAAGGTCCGGAGGGAGTCAGCTATCCTAGACAGCCTGATGGATGAAGCTGTCCTTCAGTCTGTTGGTCCTGGCCTGGAGACTCCGCAGTCCCCTCCCTGATGGCAGCAGACTGAAGAAGCTGTGTTTCGGGTGGGTGGGATCACCTGCAATGCTGAGGGCTTTTCGGGTGAGACGGGTGTTGTAATTGTCCTGGAGGGAGGGGAGAGAGGCACCAACGATCTTCTCAGCTGCTCTCACTATACGTTGAAGTGTCTTGCGGCAGGACGAGTTGCAGGCGCCATACCACACAGTGATGCAGCTAGTCAGAATGCTCTCGATGGTGCCTTTGTAGAAGGTGCACATGATGGGGGCCGGGGCTCTGGCTCTTCTCAGTTTGCGGAGGAAGTAGAGACGCTGCTGTGCTTTCCTGGCCAGTGCTGCGGTGTTGTCAGTCCAGGAGAGATCCTCTGTGATGTGCACACCCAGGAACTTGGTGCTGCTCACCATCTCCACAGTCGCACCGTTGATGGTCAGAGGAACATTTTGAGTGTGCACTCTCCTGAAGTCAACAAAAATCTTCCTCGTCTTCTCCACATTCAGAGAGAGATTGTTTTCACTGCACCACCCGGCCAGGCGGCTCACCTCGCTCCTGTAGTTTGTCTTATCTCTGTTGCTAATGAGACCCACTACAGTCGTGTCATCCGCAAACTTAATAAAGAGGTTGGAGTTGTGTGACGGTGTGCAGTCGTGGGTCAGCAGAGTGAAGAGGAGGGGGCTCAGCACACATCCTTGGGGGGCCCCAGTGTTCAGTGTGATGGTGCTTGATGTGTTGCTGCCGACCCGTACTGCTTGAGGTCTTCCAGTCAGGAAGTCCAACAGCCAGTTGCCCAGCGAAGAGTTGAGCCCCAGCTGGACCAGTTTGTGAATGAGCTGTTGAGGGATGATTGTGTTGAATGCTGAACTGAAGTCTATGAACAGCATTCTGACGTATGAGTCTTTTTTGTCCTGGTGTGTGAGTGCTGAGTGGAGGGTAATGGCGATGGCATGATCGGTCTAGCGGTTGGACCGATTTGCAAACTGGAAGGGGTCCAGGGAGGGGGGGAGTGCAGACTTGATGTGGTGCATGACTAGACGTTCAAAGCACTTCATGAGGATGGGATAAGTGCAATTGGACGGTAGTCATTGAAAGCAGGATGGAGACGACTTCTTCGGAACTGGAATGATGGTGGTAGCTTTGAAACATGTGGGGACAACAGCCTGACTTAGAGAGATGTTGAAAATGTCTGTGAAGAAGTCTCTCAGTACACGCCCAGGAATGTAGTCAGGACCCAGAGCTTTGCGTGCGTTGATCCTGCTGAAGGATCTCCTCACGCTGTCCGGGGACAACGTCATCACCTGGTCGCCGGGAGGAGATGGAGTCTTCTGTGCAGTGGTGCTGTATTGTGCCTCAAAGCGAGCGAAGAAGACGTTCATCTCGTTCAGCAGTGAGATGGTGCCTGTCACAGGTCTGCCGGTGGGGGCTTTGTAGTCGTAATGTCTGTTCCGTGCCACAGGTTCAGAGTGGTCCCTCTGCCCGGTCTCTGAAACGATGGGCTATCCCTCCTGAGTACTGTCTCTTAGCCTCTCTGATGCCGCGGGATAGGTTGGCCCTAGCTGTCTTCATGCCCACCTCATCTCCAGCTCTGAAGGCAGCATTCCGTGTCTTCAGGAGTCCGTAGACCTCCCCCGTCATCCACGGCTTCTGGTTGGCCCGGACAGAGATGGTCTTTGTGACTGTTACATCATCAATAAACTTGGTGATGTAGGCAGTGACAGTCTCTGAGTATTCCTGGAGGTCTGTGGTGTTATTGTATTGTATGTGGCAGCCTGCTTAAACATATTACAGTCAGTGGTGTTAAAACAAGTCCTTTTGAGAGCCTCTGATGACCCTCTGGCCACGCTTGTATCTGTTTGTTGATGTTTGGCAACTTTAAACGAGCGTCCCCCCCCCCCCTGTTGCGGCTTAGCATGAACAGTATGTGGTTCTGAGTTGCCAATATGGGTAGGGCCTACAACCTTGTAAGCTCCTCTCTGGTGGTGTCAAACAAGTCTAGAATTGTTGTTTTTCCTCAGTGTTTTGGAAGGCTAATGTGTTGTGTATTTTTGTGAACACACTCTTTAGGTCTGCAGATTGAAATCACCAGCCAATTGAGAAAAGCTCTTGTGGGATTGTCTCTGCCTCACTGATGTGCTGGTACAGTTCATTAAGTGCCTCGCTCCGTTTGCTGTTGTTGGAGCTGGGAGGGATGTTTACAGCAACGAGCAGTATGGCTGTATATTCCCTCTGTAGATAGAATGTCCGGCACTTAATAATCATAAACTCCAGGGTTGAGCAGTGTTTGCAGACCACAACAGTATTGCGGCACCACGCATCATTGATGTAAAAACAAAGCCCTCCGCCGCAGGTCTTACCTCCCTCGATGCCGAGCTCTGTCCCGCTCGATAGCATGTTTTACGGGTCGAGCTGACATAGTGCAGTCCCAACGCTTGTTTGTTGACCATGTGTTCCGTGGAACACAAAACACACAACAGTCCCTCTTACAGTCCCCTCTGAGTTGAGCGTGTAGCGGATGAAAATCCAGTTATTTTCCAAAGAGCGTACGTTAGCCAGTACGATGGTGGGGATAGCTTGCTTGTGTGGGTTAGCCGCTAGCCTATCCCGGATACCTCCGCGTTTACCCCTCTTTTGCTTCCTCTCATGCTGCTTGTGGCGCCTCCGCTGTGGGTGAGATGCAGTAGTGGGGGTCGGTGATGTTGTGGGCCTCTGGAGCAGACTGAGATCCCGCAGCTCTTCGGCGTGCACAGGGTTTAGCTCTAAAAATGTGGTTCTACCGACATCGAGCAGAAACTCACGACTGTATGTGCTTAGAGACAGATTGATGCGACGAATACGTACAAAAACACTGCACCTCACAAAATAAAAAACACGAAAACACCGTTCTGTTGGGAGAGAGAGTGTGCACGCGCCGCCATCTTGGTGTATCTTAACAATACAATTAGGGATGTAACGATTACCGGTTTGACGATAAATCATGATAAAATTCCCCACGGTTAGTATTATCGTTTCATCTTTTAATTTTCATTAACACCGATGATTACCGCGATTTGAACAACTCTAGATAAATAAATACTGTCCAGCATAAAGCACAGTTTTAAGTAACAGTCTCATGTGCGCACAGCACGCAGAGTAGTTTTGAGTGAAAACAGGGCGGAAAAGCTGGGAGGTTTTAATAGAGTGCTAATGGGAATTATACAAATGAATACATGAATGAAGTAATTATATAAATGTACCTCTGAAGGTTCTAACTGTCTTCAGAAACGATTCGATGGCATTTTATTTTCATCTTCGCTCCATGTAATACCTAAAGGAAGTGTTCTTAATCGCAATGCTGCTTTGTCCTCGGAGTTTACGGGAAACCGCTCTAATTCAGCTTTTCCATAAGCGCCACCTGCTGTCAGCGAGTGGATTTACAGAGACTTATATTTACATTCAGCCTGTGTGTATTTTCTGTCTGGCCAAAAATGGACTGAATTTGCATGCCCTGCTGTAAATTTTGACTTGTTGATGAAAAACAAGCTTATGTGGATTCTACACATTTAAACAATTCAGATAAGTTATCTAGAATTATTTATGGAGCAGATAAAATACATATAATCATTTATTAAGCAATTATCATTTTGACTTATATCTTTTCTTTATTTAAAGGCTGAAATGTGAGGTTTACCTTTTTATTAAACTTTTTCAAAGCTTTATTTGAACATTTACATTAGATATTTCAACATGCTATTATACTGTTGTCAGTTAAGTTGTCATTTAAAATCCGAACATCATTGGTAATGTTATTTTTTTAGTGATTATGCAAACAAAAAGTCTTTTTTTTTTGTTGTTTTTTGATTTTTAAATATAAAACTTGGTGAATTGATTTATGTGTCGGTACTTTTTTAACATCTCCAGCACATTTTAACAATACGTGATAATATTGATAACCGTGATAATTTTGGTCACTATAATCGTGATAAAAAATTTTCATACCGTTACATCCCTATGCTCAATATAATTTTAGTAGTACCTTATCAGTGGTGACTGTCAGTTTATGTACATATGGCAGAATTGTACGGAAAAATCATTAAAAAACGTAATCAAACAGACGATGAACACTCTTAACAGCAATTATTATATGATGCAAACAAACTTATAGCAAAATTTGGTAGTTCTGTAGTTTTTTTCAGGGTTTGCATCATCTGAGGTCCTCTGAGGGGTTGGCATCATCTCTTGATGTCAGGTGATAGGTGTTTTGGATCCAGACTGAAGCTTGTGTAAAATCCTAGTTACACAAACAGAGAAAAAAATAGAGACATAATTAGCGTAGCTGCTGTTCCAACCACGCAAAATTGATTTGTTTAACCCAAACTAAAGATAATAATGTGCATTTGATCAGATATAACTGAAGTACAAGGTTATGATATACATTATGTGAATGCTTGGCTAAATAGATGTGTCTTTAATTTAGATTTAAACCGAGAGAGTGTGTCTGGAACCCGAACGTTATCATAAAGGCTATTCCAGAGTTTGGGAGCCAAAGGCGAAAAAGCATTTATAACAAGGTTTGTTAAATGGACATGGTATAGTTTCTGAAAGTATTATGTATTAGTTGGGCCGGGGGGAACCAGGAATCTCTCAGCAGTCCCCTGTCCTGTCTGTTGTTAGTCTCTTGGATGTCTTGCTTTGGTAGCTGACCCAAAACAAAAAAAACCCCCCACAATAAAAAATTTATGGATGAACACCGATGAACGCACGTGGCTCCGAGTAAACTGCTTTTAAACCCTTCTGTGGCCAGGTTGAATTTCTCATTTAGCGAAGGAAGTAACACAACCTCTCTCTCTTTGCTGGTCCTTATTTAGCAGTGGAGTCCTCTGTGAATGTTCCTACTCAGGGTCCTGAGGATGGGTGGTGCCCCGGAACCTGACTGACTCTACTGCGCCACAATGCTATCCTTGATTGATGAGTGTGAGGAACGCAGGGGGTTTCTCCTGAAGTCCCCTATACTCCATCTGTTTTGAGATGTTCACTCCAGGATGTTGTAAATGCACCAACCAGACAGCCAGCTCTTTAACCTCCGGTCTGTAAGCAGACTCGTCTCTGTTGTGTATGAGGCTGATGATGTTAGTGTCATCTACAAATGTCAGGAGCTTGTCAGAGGGGTCTTTTGGAGTGCATTCGTTCGTATACAGGGAGAAGAGCAGTGGGAAGAGAACACAACCCCTGAGGAGCTCCAGTGCTGATTGTGATAGTCCTGGACGTGAGTTTGCCCAGCCTCACTAGCTGATGCCTGTCTGTCAAGAAGCTGGTAATCCACTGACAGATTTGGGAGGGCACGGAGAGCTGGGTCAGTTTGTCTGAGAAAAGGTCAGGCATGATGGTATTGAAGGCCAAACTGAATTCTACAAACACAATTCTGCAACGTCCCAGGTCATCAGATGTTGCAAGACGGAGAAGTGAAGGTGCTGTAGTTTAGTCCATGTGATTTATTTTTTGGGGGCTATATGATAGGAGCTTGTTGAAGCAGCAGGTACTTCACACAGCTCCAGTTATCTGTTGAAGATCTGTGTGAAGATTGGTCAGTTGGTCAGCGCAGACTTTTAAACTGGCAGGTGAAACACCGTCTGGGCCTGAAGTTTTCTTAGTCTTCTGTTTCCTGAAGACCTGGTTCACATCCTCTACACATACCTTAAACACAGGTTGAATGGTGGGTGAGTGAGGGAGGGGGGTTGCAGGGGTGGTAAGTGAATGTGTGAAGTGCAGATCAGAGAGGGTGTGGGATGTGAGACTGGGCTTTTCAAACCGGCAATAATACACATTCAGATCGTCAACCAGTTGTTGAATCTCCACAGACTGTGGGGATGGTGTCTTGTACAAAGTGATGTTCCTCAGACCAGTCCCAATCCGGATGCCGGTCCGTTGGCTTGAAAACTGTTTTTTTTCAGCTTTTCGTGTCAGCTTTTTTTAAGCCACTCCCTTGTTAGTCTGTTTTCGGGCCTGGTTGTACAAGATTTTATCCCACTTCAGTAATCATCCTCTTGCATGACCAAGCTGTTTTGAGGTTTTCCCATAAACCCATGTTTTTCATTAGTTATGCTAGGAATGTCATGGCAGGAATAACACATTCTTCACAGAAACTGATATTATGTTACCGTTATCTTGAGCTCATCCAGATTGTTGACTGCAAGCCTCAAAAACACTCCAGTCAGTGCAGTCAAAGCAGGCTTTTTATCCCGCTCTGCTTGATTAGTCCATCTTTTAACGTCCTACAGGTTTTAGCTTATTTCCATTTTCTTCTGCCATGTAGGTTGGTATGAGATAACTGAAACTGTGATCAGAGGAGCCCCAAGCTGCGCACCGTGGGACAGAGTGATATGCCATTCTTTATTGTGGGTAACAGTGGTCCTGTAATATTACCCGTCCCCCTGGTGTGACACTGTACATGCTGTCCCCTGAGTTTTGGCAGTTTAACGGAAAGATTGCTTGTTAAAATCTACAAGAATGATTAAGAGAGTCTGGGTACATTTGCTCCATTTCAGTTATTTGTTCAGCCAGCTATTGCAGCGCTGTGCTCACACACACGTCTGAAAGAATGTACACATTTGCGAGAATGAAAGAGGAAAACTCCCGTGGCGAGTAGAAAGGTTTACAGTTTATGAAGAGTGCCTCTAAATTAGGACCGCATGTCTTTTTCAGCATTGTTACATCTGAACACCAACTTTCGTTGATGAAGAACACAATCCACCACCTCTCGTTTTCCCGATTAACTCCCCATTGCTCTGAACAGCTGGAAGCCCGGCAGATGAAGCGCGCCTTCCACTACACCTATGTCATATGCTCGAACGCCTTGTCGTGAACGTACCTGCTTGAGCGACCGGAAGCTGGAGATTAAAGCTAATAAATATTTTAAAATGTATATTTTTCTTACACTAACACGTCGTTTCACTTCAGAAGGCCTTTATTAGCACCCAGAGCCGTGTGGAGCACTTTTTAATGATGGATGGACACACTTTTTTGGGCTTCAAAATCTCAACAACCATTCACTGCCATTATAAAGCTTGAAAGAGCCAGGAAAATTTTAATATAACTCCGATTGGTTGTTCGTGTCTGAAAAGGAATTGCGTATATACCTAGGAAATCCCCTGATGGTGGAGTAATCATGGGCTAATTTTCATTTTTGGGTGAACTATCCCTTTAAAGAACACGACACACGAGGAAATCCTGTATATTTTCCAACCAATTCTATATTACACGTCTAAACTCCTGGAAGGGTTTTTTTTTTTTCCAAATTTTTGGTGTGCCATATGCATCAGACGTTCAGCCAACGGTCTGTGAGCGTGACTTCTGAGGCTGAGACTAGGCTTCACTCAGCCAGGTTTCAGTGGGGGGGGGGGGGGGAAGCACAATGCAGCAGAGTTTGAAAAGTCCTTGTTGATGGGGGTGTGGAGAAGAAGTTTTGATAAGAAGGAAACGGACATTCGCAAGATGAATACTTGGGAGCGCAGTTCGAAAGCTACTCTCGCGGAGCTTAACCAGCACCACAGCACCTCTGACTCCGAATGTCCAAGAAAACGTCTGAATAATCAAAAGACTGGAAAAATATTATCTGGGATGTGTTGCTTAATGTTAAGGAGACTCTGGTAAAACTTTTAGTAGAAGAATGACAAAACACAGAACAAACAAAACAAAAACAATAGAAGAATTGCGGAGCTTAGATAACATCAAAGCTTTATTTACAACAACTACAGCCACGGTGTCCATGTGGTGATGACTGTAATTTTTTTCCATCCTTAGCTGAGCTTTACAGTTCAGGGCCTTTAAGATGATTGCAAATCCTTTTTATGATGTCTTAATTATTCAAATATATTCAATTATTAATTATACTATTTGAAATATCTATTTACCTTTATAAGACTGTTTCTTTTTTACTAATTTCAAAAATGTAAGCGGAATGTTCAGCAGCCATTACTGTACATTACATTAGCCATTCAGTGTGACATAATCCTTAATAAATCACTCTAATATTTGGTGATATTATTCATTATTATTGGTGCTCATTTATTAATAATGGTTCTTATTATTAATGTTGAAAACTGTTTTTCTGCTTTTTGTGGAAACCATGATATATTTTTCAGATTCTTTGATGAGTAGAAAGCTTGGAAAAAATGATATAGAAATATTTTGTAACATTACAAATGTCTTTACTGTTACTTTTAATTCATTTTAATGCATTCCTTGCGAAATTATTTATTTATTAGCAAATTTTCAGCTATGGAGTGTCATTGAAAGTTCCCTTTCCCCCCCCCCCCCCCCCCCTTTTTTATTTTAAGCTGCACATCACTAATGCCTGGTCCATGCTGTGACAGATTTAAACTTCACATTCCATATGCTGGAGAGACTCTCAAATGTAAGTAGTTGTTCTATGGGTATGAACAGATCAGAGATCACTCATGAATATATGAAAGTTGCTGATGTTTGATGATGGTGGTTTGCTAGTGATATGTTCCTGCAGCCTACAAAGTTCTTGTCGGACATGCTGAAATAGTGCTGATTTAATGTGTTGTGATGCATTATTGATTTATTACATTTTCAAACTGCAGTGTACAATATAAATCATCTTGTTGTTGTTTACTACAGTAAAACTGTAGAAAGGATTGAAATTATTTGTAAAATACTGTAGAAGGCAAGACATCTTGGTAAGCTTTTATTTGGCTTCTGTTCAGAGAGTCTCTGTGTGTTTGTATTTTCTGACATGTTATCATCAACTTCAGATCTGGGATTTGTCATCAAAGTGCTAGTGATAGTTTAAAACCTTATTAAAGCTGAGGTGGCAAACTCATTAAATGCCAATGATATTTTGTGTTTAATAAGCAGTTTATTTGTAATAAAGTCCAGTGAGTTCATGAGAATCATTTTTGTAATTTAACATCTTATTGCTCATTCTTGCTAAGGCAAACATCACTTTATACTTAAATAGTTCACCCAGAAATGAAATTGGCTTACCTGCATATCATTCCAAACTCATAACACTTTTGTGGAACATAAAAGAAGATATTTTGAAGAATGTTTCAACCATTTTGTCCGTATTATTAAAGTTAGCAGGGACCAAAAGTAGTGTGAAATTAATCCATACACACAGGGTTATTATCATTAATGAAAACTAAAACCATAAAAATAAATAAATAAAATAAACATTAACTGAAATTAAAATGATTTTATTTCAGATAGTTGACAAGGTAATATTTCTCATATTCATTTAGTTTGTTGAAGTACTAAAAAGTAAAATGAAATAAATGTAACACATTTTGGTGAGTATGGAGACTTGCCGACATGAGCATCATAGCTCAACATGTGGGAGCTCAGTCCTAGAAGTTCATAACTTCTGTTTATTTGCTTTATTTTGTAATAGACTGTAATTGTTTAGTGCCTAGCCAGCCTTTATTTGAGGGAAATGTTTCACACAAAAACCTGAAGGCAAGTTTTGGCCCTCATTTTCCCATAAACCAACAGAACTACATTTTTTAAGAGGTTGCGCAGTGCAGCCCATTACGCTATGAACTTTTTGCAAATGTTAGACCAATAAAAGCATATTACATAGATTCTTCAAGACTTCGTAATGGTGGTGCACTGAGCACAGTTCTTTCGATATGGAAACAAGCTTCTGAGAAGGGCTTTTAGAGGTTTTGTCTGAAATGCTTTCAAGTACCAAAGCTCAGTGATGTTTAATGAGGTTGCATAGTAATTATAACTCTGCAGTGATCTTAATTGGGAGTTCCTGTTATAGCTCTGAGTCATGAGACACTCAAACACTCAAGCAGTTTTTCACGGAGGCCACATATGAAACACATTTCTTGGAGCTGGAATTGTCATGCAGTCTGACAGTGAGAAATCGAGGTTACTCAATGAGGCTTTCTTCCTTTTGGAGATGCATGGCTATCGACTTTATTTGTAATATTGTGTTGTAATTTGTATCTGCTCAGAAGAATTACAAGAAAAACTATGGATTGGTTAATGACGAAGTTTGGCTGTTGGTCATTTTGGGGGCATTGGTGCATGCCTGAGGCAGTGCTTTTAGTTGTGCATTATCACAAGCGTAACAATGTTAAATGTTTGCTTTAGTGGCCTTTACTGGAGGTCAGAGCTCAAGTGCAAATTGAAACGGAAAATCTAATTTACTACTAAAATGGAGGCATCGCTGAACGATGGACACATTCTTAACACTGTGTCACAATAAATCATAGTAATCAGTATTTGAATTACATCCGTATTCTCACTTTAAGTAATAACACATTCTCCACTGTTCAGGGAGTAGTCCATTAAATGTTTTATTGACAGTTTTCCCCATAATTTAAAATAATTGTCTTTTTTTTTTAGGTATTGTTCAGATATAAACAGGTTTGAATGATTTTCTTGGAAAGTTGATGCGTTCACAAATCTTCATAATATCTATTATTGTTAGAAACACATTAAAATTTTTCTGCATCTAAATATTCAAAAAAGATAGCAGAGTTGAGAGTTGGAACTGCTTCCTAGGTTTAATTTTACAACTGCCAGTGGCTGACAGCTGAAAAGTGACTCAAGACCTTTTCATAACTAATCGCCTTTGTTTTGCCGATGACTTGCCTAGGGATTCCAGACCTATGCAAATTATTAGAGAATCTTCCAGAAACTCTGCATCATATGATTTTTGATGGATCTGTTTTATAAATGTTGCAGTCTGCCTGCTGTGGAGTTGTGTGGTATGTCCCAACATCAATGGAATTAATTTTCTCAATTTATTTTTTACTTAGAGCTGCTTACTTAGAGCTACTTTAGAGTCAGGAGAAACAGAGAAGAGAAAAAAAACAAAAAAATATCTTAACATTTCTTAACTGTACACTGTAAAAAAAAATCTGTGACATTTACGGTAAAATACCGGCAGCTGTGGTTGCCAGAACTTCACCGTTAAAAATATGGTAGCAACATTTTAGGTTTTACAGATTTAACTTAAATTCACAATAAAATACCGTATTTCATTAACTGATATAATGTTAATAAACCAACATATTGAAGTGTTAATATCTGTTTTGAACCATTGTAATACTGATAACCACCAAAAACAGGTGGTGATGAGAAAGTCACATGATGAATCAAAGCTCATCACAAACAGCTCTTCCACCAGCTGAGAAAGGGAAATCTATATATATATATATATATATTTATATTATATAGGTTGCACAGTGTCATTCCACATAAACACTAAACACCATCATGGTAACACATGATACTGAAATAATGCAATAAACATTAATTTAACAACATTAGATGTAAGATAAAACCCTAATGTACACATCTGATAAGAAAAAACTAAGAAGAAACAGTTATTTAAATAAAAAAACATAAAATATGAAGTGTCATGCAGGGAATTCTGGGAGTGTCAATTCACGTTTTTTCACTGTAAATTATACAATGACGTTTTCTTTTTCACTTCCCCAAAAAAATAAATGTAATTAAATGTAATTACAGTTATTCATCGTATATAGTATGGAAAGTTACTGATAACCAATTAACAGGTTTTTTACTGTAGCAATTTTACAGTCTTTTACTGTTAAAATCACAATAATTTTTACAGTGTAGCCTTGCGTTAAAAGAGTCATTGCTAGGTGGTTCATTTTGTTGCCGTTCTTCCAGGAAGAATGCCAATTGTTTACTTGTGATACTAAAGCTCTGGCAGGAGTGCTGACTGTTGTTTGCATGCAAAAAGAGCACTTCAGTCACTAACAACATCCTCCGATTTTCTGCTTCTCACAAGAGTTTGCAACAGTTGGTACAGGTATAGTATTTTTTGTGTAGTACCCATTTTGACTACCCTCAGGGTGTAAATTTGGGTAGTGCTGCGTTATTGCCCAACATTAACGCTTCTATGCCAAGTCCGTTGCTATCTCTTTTTAGGTATTTGGCAGCTTTTCCAAGATGCCGTCAGATGTGACAGATGTACGACAAACATCATCCAGGCGCTTTTCCCTTGTGCTCCATCTGTGGAAAATTACTGCCTTGTGTTTGTTTTGCTCTGGTTTTTTTATCCATGGAAAAGACTGAGGAGCAGAAGTATGAAAAAAAACGAAGAAAGGATGCTTCTAATAGAATGATTTGCACGCAATGTCTCACTAAAACATCAAGTTAAGTCACCTTTTTTATATAGCGCTTTGTACAATACAGATTGTGTCAAAGCAGCTTTACAGTGTTAAACAAGAAAATCATGTGCTGATAATGCAAGAGTCATGTTTGATAGGAACATCGATGGGAGCTAAGCAAGCTACAAAAACAATGCTTGAAACAATGTCGCTTGAAACACAGATGTTGAGTTGTTAACTTATACAATACTTCAAAAGTGAATGGCTACTGAAGCTCAGAGAAGCACAAAAAAGTACCAGAAGTAAAGATGTCTTCTGCTTCACCACATCGTCTGCGGCTTACTGTGAAACTTTACATCATTATTAATAGCTTTAATAATCAATTTGGTTTTTCCACCTGTTTAAATCTGAGGTATTCATGACACTTGCAAGAACTTTTTGTGTATATCTTGAATGAGAGAAACACATGTTCAGTCCTTTACGGTGTTAAAAATCCTTGTCACTGTTGTGTTGTGAAATGGTTCTTAATAATGATAAAGAAATTAATAGCCTTTGCACTTTGACATGGTCTGGTGAGGGTATGTTTTTGTACCCATCTTTGTTCCCAGAAAGGTACCAAATCCTAGTAGGCTTGTTTGTGTGCTTTCTAAGGGATTAATGGAACATGACAAATGTATTTTGAAGTATAGAATTTGTACCTTTTTACCTGTAGCACACAGATAAAGCCCATCATAATGGTGTCCAACAATATTTATATTATCGGAACGTTATACCCATGATTGCAAATGTAGCTTATTCAGTGGCTTGCTAATGTCCATTAGTATTATAATGCCCTTTGAGAGTTGGTGTTGCTACAAGAGCCATTATGCCATGGAAACAAAATAGTCTTTGATACTGACATTAGTTGTTCGGTCTAAAAAGATCATGCATTGATAAACAACCATGCTACCATTATTTTTTATGTAAAGAGCTTACATGGAAAGTATACAGTGTGTGAATATCATGTAGGCATCTAAAGTGCAAATCTTCTTGACACAGTGAGATTTGCTTTTTACATGATGGAATTCTACAGTGCTGCTTCATAAAGAGTTCACAAATGTGATTTGGCTTGAACTGGATGTAAATCAATGAAGTATGTCATTTATTAAGGAATTATCATCGTGATTAACCCTTTCTTCTTACAGGGGACATTATCTTCAATGCCATAGACCCAGAACTGCCCCCTGACTTTATCTTCGGAGAGGATGCTGACTTCCTTCCTGAACCATCAGAACTCGCGGTGCGTATTAAGATTATAATTATGTGACGTCATTACCCTGCTTTCTAAATATAGAGAATTGTATATAAATATAATGTTACAGAACAGTAGCTTAGTAGACTAACTATACAAATACTGTAGTTATAAATATTGGGAAGAAGACAGGAATGTACAAAAAGAGTCTTTTTTTTTTTTTTTTACAACATTAAAGCAACACCCATGCAAGATGATGTATTCCGTTTAGATCTTCTCTGTAGAGAGAGACCAGATTTAACCAAATCTGACAAATAAAAGTAGTCTTGTTTTAGTGAAGTGCCTATGCTTGCTTTAGGGTCACTCTTACCCCCACAAAATTTTTCTCAAATCTCCAGTGAACCAAATATGTGGTAGCTGGAGGCTAAACCTGGTTGTTCAGAAATGCACACAACAAGGCAGAACAATGGCTCTGTTATGATTGAATATCTTTGAAGTAGCAGTGCAACAGAGCTTTCAGCTGTTTTGACTTCCTTTGGTGCGGTTAGTTAAATCAGATGGCTGGTATTGATATGCGTGGTCGACTCAGCAGCCAGATTTGACCTGTGGGGCTTCCAGCGTTTTCAAGAGAGAGTGTTGGTGAATTACGTAAGCGTTGCGTCTGCGCTTAAAAGTGTCGATTTTAGTATTGCACAATTAGTGAAAGAGGCAGTACTGCTTCGGAACATCCTCAAAAACAAGCATCCAGATAGGAAACTTTTTTTTTTAGGAATGTTGGTTTATTTTTTGTTAGGGGGTTAGGAATTTCATTTTTGGCATGAAAGAGCCACTGTGTTTCTCTACACAAACAGTGTACTGCATGCTTAGCATCTGTGTATTCTGTATGGGGTTAGATTTGTTTAATTTCCAAATAAATCAATTACGATCCTCAAATAAATGTGGAGAGTTTCATAAAATGCATTAAATTAATAAATAAATTAAATGAAATTTTCAAAGAAACAATTACCAATTTATTTTGGTTGTAGCTAGAACATGCTGTGATTGCTGTTATCTGATTGGCTTGAGTAGACGGTGGGTGGAGTCTACCTATTTTGGATTTGTGTGTGTTGACGCTAGAAATGTTTCAAAATCCACAAAAGCATTTGAGTGATTCATAAATGCACAGGAAGTGATCCACAAATGTTCAGATGTGATCAGGGTTATTATAGTTAACTATATATATATTCCATATGTAATTTTAAGATATTTATTTTTTTATGTTTTCTAAGTCAGTGTAATCACCATTCTATATTAATGCGCTAATTGATGCACGCAAACACACACATCACTCGCACACACACACAGAGAGAGAGGTCGGAGATCTCAGATCGCGCTGCACACACAGAAACTTGTCAATGCTGCCCCTCGACTGTAATTAATAAAATAGCATAGATTCTGGATCGCTACATTATATTCCTCAGCAACAATGGGGTAAAATAGCTGTTTTTAAGTAACTAAACACAGCTTTATTGTTTGTAGAGAGAGATGCACAGATGTAGATAACACACACACACACAACTGTCATCTCTCTCTCTTTCACTCTCTCTCTCGATCGATAATTAATTCAAATAAATGCTCTAATTCATTCAAATAAATGTGGTCTTACCGTACTATTATCTCTGTATCTGATTTGAAGCGGGCAGAATGCTAGAGCTAACGAGCTGTAACTGATTAAAAAAAACATAATTTTTACCCTTTCGGTCAAATAGTGCACTGCAAACATAATTAACAGCTTTAATTTGTCAATGCTTGCAAATGACCATGGTATAAGCGGGATAATGCATGGCTAGCTGTGCATTAAATGATTTTAATCTCCGCAGAGGCAACCATTCTCCGCTTCGCGTCGGGTCGTTCTTGGCCTACATTTCGTGCATTAAAAAATAGTTTAATGCACAGCTAGCCATGCATTATCCCTTACATATACAGCATCTCTTTCTGATTCTCGAATCTGATTGGCTGAGAGCCTTTTCCAGGAGTGCGATATTCTAGTGATAACGAAACTCCAGCCGTTTCATTGTTTGTATCACTCCACTTGCAGTATTTCTCACAGCGAGTGTCACGATGGACGCTCAAATCCACTATAATTTTATAAATAATACTGTTTTGTGTCACAAAATGTAATTTTAAGAGTTTTTTTTAGGTGACAATGTACTTTAATGTACTGTATGAACCTTACCTCGGACAGATCTTCAGGAATTTGCCGCTGTCTCTGATGTCTCTATAGTGGTTAAACATGAAATATAATTTGTTTTGGGTAAATCTAATAGGCAGTTTGTAGTCTTATTAATCTATTTTTTGTTACAGAGCAAGTACTGTAGTTTGTATATATGTGTGATTTTATTTTCATTGATCTCTCTACTTTTGTTTGTGGATCATAATAAATTATTTGGAAATATGCAACAAATTTAACCCATGGTTACATAGTTGTGCGTCAGATCTCCGTGAGTTTATGAAGAGTTAGTGGTCAGAGACATAGTCTAACAGTCTGTTTCAAGTGCACTTGAGGAGTTTCACACATCCACAGCATTCTCGATATGTTGTTCTGCCTCTCAAATCATGCATTGCTAAACGCTCTCTTTCCAAATTGGTGACATCAAATCTGTTAGTACAAACAATCCATAGTTCAAACTCCATAAGAAACCAGTCATGAGCCATTACCTTGTTTCCTTGATCATTGTTTTTTATTATATCCCTATTATAAAAATGAATGTTCTGTGATCGCATTGTGTGAAAATCACAACAACAAATTCCACTGACCATTGTCATATTGCAGTAAATTCTATTCTATTCTATTCATAGGCGAAATTTACTGGCATCTCAAAGGGGCCCGCCAGATTCCTCTCATGGTGTGTTAAATTATGAGAATTCATCATATGGGTTTGTTCCTCAGAGATGATGTTTGCAAGGGAGACAGAGTTTGTGACATGTAAGTTTGTGCAAGACATGGTCTAGATTCGTCTGGACTCTGTTGTTGAGACTCCTCATACACTGATTGCTTAAAGCTGTCCTCCAGGCTATTTTTAAGGAGGAACGGAATGAAAAAATCCCCTGCTTATGTCAGAGTCTGTGAGACGGTGACTATTGCTCATGAAACATGAGGGGGGAAGCACCTCTGTGCTGCCAAGTCTGCACTCTGCCTATGTGTTTGCTTTGTGTTTTAGCTTCTTCGGTATGGCGTATATGTGTGTGCAGCCATTCGGTTTCTTTTCCAGGGATATTTTCTTACGCTGGTTTGTCCTTCATCCTGTTTATTCTGCACTAAGCACTTTTTTTTTTATGTGTAACCAAACATGAATGATCCAAAATGCCTGAGTATATTAATATGCCACATCATAGGCAAACATAATGTCTAAAACAGGTGTTAATTAGCTGTATATGTTCTTATTCTGACTTGTTCATCTTATTTGCTTTCATCCTTCCCAGATGGTTCTCCTGGTTTAATTCGTCTGTCAGTGCGTCCCATGCAAACTGATAATTTTCACATTGGCATGTGAGAGACTCAGGATCAACAATGACGTCTTGCATCCTGATCTTTCACACGTCAATATGCAGCTCTGTTCCAAAACCTAGCAAGCTGCCTTGCTTTCTACTGACTATATACAGTAGACCTATTCCTCAAAGGCAGAATCGTATGTGTTATAGAACCTCACAAGTAAATGATTTTAAAGGCTGCACATAGTCAGCTACTCGGAAGAGCATAGGTGATGTACAGTAACTCATTTGGCACCATACGTAGAGTTGTTCCAAATAAATGTTGTTCGCAATCACATGACCCAGGGTTGCGAGTCCTCTCAATTTGCTGTAAATGAAGTTCATGTATGAATGTAAATGCAATTTAAAAATAATTAAGTTGTTTTGTTTAGTTGTGATACATTTGAATATCTGTGAGGGGGAAAAAAGTAGTTTAAATAGGTTTTGTAAGTAGGAAAGTTGGCATCTTACTAAGCTAACAACAAAGATATCTGACTGTTATGTTTAATGATTCTACTTTTCACATCACCAGCGTTCAGATGCTGGACAAAGGCTTGTTTTCCAGCTACATGGAATATTGCAGAGATTTCACACTGCTTTGAGGAATTTCTGATGTCTTAGCAAAACTTAGGGTTGTTTACAGTCTGTCACAAGTATTATTAGCTGCTGACCACCAATTTGTTTCCATGGCTCGAATGGTGGGTTTACGTGAACAGCTAACACCAGACGATTTACTACGGTGTGAAAAAATAAATGTTAGAAGAGTGTTCTCATCATTGGTATTTTTAAAGTCGATTAATGTAGGTTATTTTTAAATTTTACTTTTTAAATTATGTTTTAATTTATGTAGTTCTGTTGTGCAGCATCTTATTTGGCGAGTAATAAACATGCAATGTTTTATTGTAAATTAATAGTTATATTTTCATTTGATAACATTTTAAAAGCTTGATTAAATTGTTAAAGTTTTATTAACTCATTTCATTAGACATTATTTTTGATGATAAATCTGTATTCAATCAATAACATTTGAATCCATAAAAAATAAAATGAGAAACAGAATTTAGGAGAAAGTAAAATGGATTTCACTTGGCCCTAAATTACAAAGTATCTTATTCTGTGGAGTTCAATTGTGAACAAACAATTTATGTATTCAGACAAGTTGTGTCTGTACTCTATATGACTTGTGCTATATAAGTGTTCTGAAGCCAATTGCTAGTTTTGTGTGATGCACAGACCAAAACTGGTATTTGTTTGTGTACATTAAAAGTATGGTGCATAAATACATGGCATCATTGATATGTTAAAAGATACACAAGTACCAGTGGCATTTGATGATCATATTTAGCCAACTATGAAGAAAAAAAAAAAACATTTGCAATGCAGTACACCATAAACAGTAGAGATGTCCTAATGCTTCTTTGTAATTTGTTCTTATTTTTGGTCGTTGTAATTTAATATCCTCAAGTACAGGGACACATTATTATAACATCATGACTAGGCAGAGATTGTGTTGCTACCACAGAGATCACAAGTTTGATTTGGCTTGCTGTGAAAGCACTGCACGAAGCAGAATATGACTCAGATAGCTCCAAACAGCAGCGCTGTAGCAATTTCATTCAGATACTTTTCATTCAAATAGCAGTGAGCACCTGAGAAGCTCAAGCCTTGGCACTTTCATGGATGAAGGTCAAAGAGTGCACTACGGTGCAGACAAAGTAATATCTATGCCATATACCATTTTAGAAAGTACAAAGAGTAAAAAATGAATGGGAGAATTGTATAATTCAGCAGGATGGCTATAGGAAAAGATGTCTTGGAAAGAGGCAATTACCTTCTTACATTTTCATTTACATTATACATGCCATAATGCATTTGGCAAATGCTTTTATCAATGCTGTATTCAATGCTGTTTGATTTTATCCATGATGTGAAATTTTGGTCTTAACCCATTCAAATAGACAGGAGGACATACAGTACATGACTGAAGTAGCTCCCCAACATTGACCACTGAGTGGGCATTAATTGTGTGAAAACTTAAAAAACATATGCATAAAAATAAGGTTTTTACAGTTGTAATGCAGTTTGTCCATTATTAGCTGGAGAACCATAACGATTCATTGTCAGAGTAGCCACAGCCAATCCTGTAGACTAATGTAACGTTGGCCCAAAGTGATTCAGCATGCTGTGAAGAGGGCCAAAAATGATACTTTATTCCAGCCTTACTTAATTCCTATAACCAGGCCATTCACTTGCACAACTTGGCGGAAAATGTATGATTAAGTGGCGGTGCTTCCCAGAATGTACCGCTGGGATCAGGAAGCCAGACCTCAATTAGCAACTAAGGAAAGCCACTACAGGCAAAAACATTATTTTATTGCACTTTATTTATTTGCTTCTGTAGATTTTAATTGCAATACGATTACTATCCGAAGACTGTTTTCTCAAAATTAGTTATTTGTCACGCGCTGTGCTAGAAATCTCCACTTCAGTAGCCCTTACACACCAAACCTTTTGTACCTGAAAACATGATGAAAATATATTTTTTTCTGCCTGTTGGCAGTATTTTCTGATTTATGGAGTGGTAAAAAGAGATATCCGTATTCCCCTCTGTAAGAACTCTAATGTGCCAACAAAATGAAACATGATTTCTGTTCTTGAAATGAAAGCAAATTAGTGCATATTTAATTAGAAAATTCCTCTTTTGTGTAATTAAAAGGGGTGGGCATTGTGTCTGTTATTATGTCTCCTGAAGAGCAGAATAAGAATGAATGTGAAGCTTTAAATATGAGTAAGGGATGCCTGCCTGCTACATGCCTCTGTTTAGTGTCTCTAATAAACCTCTGTCAAACACTAACACTGCTGAAGCAGCACACTACAGAGCTTCACTACTTTTTATTTTAATTAGTGGCTCTTCTGGCCATTGAGGAAAGAGCAGCTAATTGTGGCGAGGTGGCTGAGACAGTGGTCTAAGCTCTGGGATGGAACATCTGACGTTAGCCATGGGAAAACTGGAGAGATCAAAGCAAGCTCGGTTTAAGTTTCACCGGGCTTCGGAGAATCGAGGCTGCAGTCTAGACAGCAAACATCTCAGCCTGTGGTGATGTCTTGTTTAGGCTTATATTAATGATTCATGCAACGCATAATCCTGCTATATTCCAGGTTTTTGTGTGACCTTTTTTCGACCACGGTGCAATCCACACTTTATTCAAGTGTTTCACGTTTAGAAGGCATTGTAACTTAATATCATAGAGTGACTATTGAATTATCCATGATGGGTTATTCAGGACGGAGTGGTGTATGGTCAAAAGAATAACACCAAATTACTGAACAAGTGAAGCCATCAAGTCAAAATATACTAAATATATTTTTCATTGTACAAGCACTTTTAAACTATAATCATCATATAGGCATTGGGAAATGTGTCATTCACTTCATCCATACTTACAGTGGGGCAAAAAAGTATTTAGTCAGCCACCAATTGTGCAAGTTCTCCCACTTAAAAAGATGAGAGAGGCCTGTAATTTTCATCATAGGTTTACCTCAACTATGAGAGACAAAATGAGAAAAAAAATCCAGAAAATCACATTGTAGGATTTTTAAAGAATTAATTGGTAAATTCCTCGGTAAAATAAGTATTTGGTCACCTACAAACAAGCAAGATTTCTGGCTCTCACAGACCTGTAACTTCTTCTTTAAGAGGCTCCTCTGTCCTCCACGCGTTACCTGTATTAATGGCATCTGTTTGAACTCGTTATCAGTATAAAAGACACCTGTCCACAACCTCAAACAGTCACACTCCAAACTCCACCATGGCCAAGACCAAAGAGCTGTCAAAGGACACCAGAAACAAAATTGTAGACCTGCACCAGGCTGGGAAGACTGAATCTGCAATAGGTAAGCAGCTTGGTGTGAAGAAATCAACTTTGGGAGCAATTATTAGAAAATGGAAGATATACAAGACCACTGATAATCTCCCTCTATCTGGGGCTCCATGCAAGATCTCACGCCGTGGGGTCAAAATGATCACAAGAACTGTGGACAAAAATCCCAGAACCACACGGGGGGCCTAGTGAATGACCTGCAGAGAGCTGGGATCAAAGTAACAAAGGCTACCATCAGTACACACTGCGCCGCCAGGGACTCAAATCCCTCAGTGCCAGACGTGTCCCCCTGCTTAAGCCAGTACATGTCCCGGCCCGTCTGAAGTTTGCTAGAGAGCATTTGGATGATCCAGAGGAGGATTGGGAGAATGTCATATGGTCATATGAAACCAAAATATAACTTTTTGGTAAAAAACTCAACTTGTCGTGTTTGGAGGAGAAAAAATGCTGAGTTGCATCCAAAGAACACCATACCTACTGTGAAGCATGGGGGTTTAAACATCATGCTTTGGGGCTGTTTTTTCTGCAAAGGGACCAGGACGACTATCCGTGTAAACGAAAGAATGAATGGTGCCATGTATCGTGAGATTTTTGAGTGAAAACCTCCTTCCATCAGCAAGGGCATTGAAGATGAACGTGGCTGGGTCTTTCAGCATGACCATGATCCCAAACACACCGCCCGGGCAACGAAGGAATGGCTTCGTAAGAAGCATTTCAAGGTCCTGGAGTGGCTAGCCAGTCTCCAGATCTCAACCCCATAGAAAATCTTTGGAGGAGTTGAAAATCCGTGTTGCCGCCCACGACAGCCCCAAAACATTACTGCTCTAAAGGAGATCTGCATGGAGGAATGGGCCAAAAAAACAGCAACAGTGTGTGAAAACCTTGTGAAGACCTACCGACAAACGTTTTCTGTCATTGCCAACAAAGGGTATATTACAAAGTATTGAGATGAAATTTTGTTTTTGACCAAATACTTATTTTCCACCATAATTTGCAAATAAATTCTTTAAAAATCCTACAATGTGATTTTCTGGATTTTTTTTCTCATTTTGTCTCTCATAGTTGAGGTATACCTATGATGAAAATTACAGGCCTCTCTCATCTTTTTAAGTGGGAGAACTTGCACAATTGGTGGCTGACTAAATACTTTTTTTCCCCACTGTATATTGAGTGTAATTATTCTGGGATATATTTTACACTTTTGACTTCCATTTAGAATTAGGTTTATGGCTATGTTTACACCACAGTGGAATGTGGCCCAAATCAGATTGGATTGATTGATTGATTGATTGATTGATTTTTTTGAATGACAGTGAGAACAGTTACAATCACTTCTGATCTTGGCCACTGTCAGATCAGAATTCATGCAATATTTTTATTTTTTATTTTATTTCATTATCATTTTATTATTTTGTTGTTTACATCTTTATAACTCAACATTTGTCTATAATAATAAATATATTGTGTTAGCCTTAAGAAAAATTGCTTTTGTTTAAATGGAAAATCTAATGTAACAGATGGACAAATCAGACACATTATTATTTGTTATATTTAAAAGTCCCCTGAAATGCTTAGAAACACGCAGCGTTACTCTGTGTTGACGTCATTTTAACTGAAACAGGAAGACCTTTTTAAAATAGCCAATAGCGTTCGTTTATATCACAGCTTGGGCTAGAGCCATTTAGCTCCGTAAAGCTGCATTTGACAGGGAATGCCAGCCACAATCTCATCCATATTGCTATAAAATATAGCATTCTGTGTAGAATTCAAATAGCTCCGATACATTTTGTGGTCAGCGCATGTGATCCGCTCCGTGCTATCATGTCTCTGGACTGGAGCAGAGTGTGTGTGCGGTGCGGTGGTTAGCGTGACACTGTGCGAAACCAGACTTCTGTTTTTCCTCAATGGAAAGCATATTTACACTGTTTGAATCGTTCCCTGTCCCCTATATAGTGCACTACGTGTCATTCACTGTACAGAAAATACTAATTCTGTGGACAAGTGACCGATTTCAGCCGCAGCTTCAGCATCTATTTTATAGTGGGGCGCGGGCGCTTTGGATTCTAGAGAGCATTTAATTGGACAGAAAGTTTAATGAGAAGCTGAAGTACAATGTGACGTCAAAAAAATCATTGAGCCGTTTTGGCGGAAATGGCGAACTGCAAGCTTTGAATGCTTATATCTTCTAAATGCGAATTTTGTCACTGTTTTGGAGCACACTGCCTTATAGATAACCTTAAGACTTAACATATTGATACTAACACCCAAAAAACTTTCATTTTGATTTCATGGGGACTTTAACAAATAATCCAACAGACCCCTCACCCAACAATCAGACTGGGTGCCGGGATGTCTGTGAACAACCCCCCAGGACACTGGTTTCCATGGCAGCCAGGACACCTCAGCCAGATAACATAGCTTTTATGGCTCAGTGGTAGAAAGGCCTCACATCTATGACCCGGTCCTCTTCTTCTTCAGCTCTGACTGCTATTACTTCCTTGCCTCTTGGACATCCAGTCCGACCGCGATCCACGGGACCTCCCCCACGCTGGCAGCACCTCAAAGTTGCAACAAGCCATGTTACCACTTCTCACCTGGGAGAGAACTCTCTCGACCACCACCGAGTCAGACTAACATCTTTGGAGTTCGTCACTCTTCAACCCGGAAGAACGTGATCGCAATTCCAATGCCATCGAACCTTCAATAGCTGATATAAATAATTATTTATATACGTTTCCCTTTTGAGCTAATTTGCTACACTAAATTGGTGGTGTATCTATGCAAATGTTGTACTTTTTTGTTTATAGTGTATACTTAATTTCATCTAATGATGTAGTAGCTTAATGAATCTAGGGAGGGTTAGTAATATAGGGTTGCAATAATTGGATATTGTGTCATCCCTGTATGGTTTATTCTTATGTTATGGATTAACGTTCCTGTCATTTGCCCCTCTCCCTTTCTCTGGATACATAATTTCCCATCAATCCCCATGGAGGGATATTTCATTGGTCTCTCGGAATTGCCTACAAGTTTTTCTAGGCCTGCTTCTGGCAATCACACCGGCAGTTCTGTTTTTTACGAGTCACTTGGCATTATGGAAAGGATGAAGCGTTGACAATAGAGAAGTAGGAGGGGTTGTATTTTGGCATGGGCTGAATACACTGTTCATACTGACCAGGAAACTGCCGGGAAGTGTATCGGCCAGGGAGATTTTAGGAACCAGAGGATACCAATGGCTGGATACAGAAGTGTTAATGTACACCCTGTCATCTCTTTCTAATTTAGTGATGGTTGATTCTAGTAAACTGATTGAGATTGCATTGTTTTGTTCTTCTAAACTTTATTTGACTGGCCTTGTTTGATTTGCCCCAGTTGCAGGGAATTAAATAAGTCTATAGCTGGAACAAGGCCTGAACCCTGGATACCTTATTTACAACAAATATTAGGTTGTAAAGAGCTAATTTTCTGAACTGTCTACACTGTAAAAAATTATTGGGATTTTAACAGTAAAAGACTGTAAAAATGCTACAGTAAAAACCTGTTAATTGGTTAACAGTAAGTTTCCTAAATATATTCGGTGAATAAATGTAATTACATTTAACGTAATTTTACAGTAAAATACTGTTAAAAATACGGTTTTTGGAAGTGAAAAAGAAAAAGTCATTGTATAATTTACAGTGAAAAAAAACGTAAATTGACACTCCCAGAATTCACTGCATGACATATTTTTAGTTTTTTCATTGAAGTAACTATGCTTCTTCTTAGTTTTTTCTTATCAGTTGTGTACATTAGGGTTTAATCTTACATCTAATGTTGTTATATTAATGTTTATTGCATTATTTCAGTATCATGTGTGTCACCATGATGGGATTTAGTGTTAGTGTGAATGACATGGTTTTGACATGAAATGGTTTTTACAATGGTTCAAAACAGATATTAGTATGTCAGTGTGTTGGTTTATTAACATTACATCAGTTAATGAAATACAGTATTTTATTGTGACTTTAAGTCAAGTCTGTAAAGCCTAAAATGTTGCTACCATATTTTTTACGGTGAAGTTCTGGCAACCACAGCTAAATGTCACAGTTTTTTTTTTTACAGTGTACCAGACAAGAAAACTGGAAGAAAAAAATAAAATAAAATAGAATAAAGAAAGAAAAAAACCCTGAATCAATTCCAAGTGGAAAAAACACACAGTTCACACAAGACGTACTTTGCATTACACGTATTCATGCAGTCTGTATTATTAAAGCACTGCCTTATTAAGACCCTGTCATAACAACTAACTTGACTAACATTTTCACAGGCTTTCACTTTCAGATTTACATCTTTTTTTTCACCTTAACTATTTTAATGGTACCTTCTCCAGCCTCTTAAATTTGCCCATCTGGAGTTTCCAAACATTTTGCAACACTATCCTGAGTGACCTGTTTAATTTCAGCCCTTTCATTTCTCCGGCCCCGTTTGCTTCCAGGTTTCCTACACACCAGGAATTCTGCTTTGAACAGCGGTTTAAAGCAATAATTGTAAATATCTGCGTTTAGCCTGCACCTGAACCATGAGTGAACTTTGGGAAAAACCCTCAACTGCCATAAATCCAGACATGCAGGAGAGTGGAGGCACCTCTTGCTGACTTTAAGTGCTATAATCTGCTCTCACAGAAAGAAAAAAAACAAACACCTGCTTTACTTACAATAACAAAGCACTATTTTAGGTCTAGTGTAGTTTAAGCTCAGTTGAGATCACCACTTAATGGTGACCATTGAGGTCAAACTAAATAAGGTAATCTGCAGCAATAAAGCCATACAAATTAACTTTTTCAAAGCAGTTGAACTGGATATGTCAGTGCCTCAATCGTGCTTCAACCCATCCTGAACTCTTTACAAATTATGCAGCTTATTGGGAATTGTGCTGTTACTTTTCTAAGAAAATGAACTTGCCGGTTTCACTTAGTGGGCAATAATGGGTGAATCTTACGGATTTACTGTGAAGAGATTAGACTTGATTACCTGGTAAAGAAAAGTTCCTTACTGTTGTCTGTCATGGGAAAGGAAATGCAGAATTGAAGGCTCTATGGTGGATGAAATAAAAAGTCATTTTAATAGAATCTGCTGTTCCCTCCTGCTGAAGGAACACCTCATGTCCCGTTACACAACAATGCAGTGCAGGGTAACAATATACAGAGGCAGGCAAACCTGGGCACACTTAACCACCATTTCCTTTTCCTTCCTGTTCTGCTAAAGCAAATCCCAATTTAATGCAGCTATTACTGGCAAAGCCATTGACAGAAACGGAACTATCTTTGTGTGTGTGGTTCACAATATTATTGTGATCCAGTGGTGATGCTTCCTGGGGGGTTTAAATATATATAGATATATAGATAGATAGATAGATAGATAGATAGATAATAGATAGTTATTTATAAATAAATGTCGGTGGCAGCCATTTTTTTTTTTTCCACTTGGGAAATTCTCTTTCCCGTTCGGTCATCAGTATAAAATAGATGCATATTCATTTTGCAACCCTGTTACTCATTCTGGCTTAGATTTAATTTATTCTTAAAGTTTATACATTGTATTCTGTTAATTTAGTATAATAATGTATTGGTATTATATAAATATAAATATGCATTGATACAAAAGGACAATCATATAAATCAGGTTTTAATAAATTCAAAGTAAAACAGGTCAGTTTCTGAAGGTTAGGCACCTGCTTTGACTTTGTTAGGAAAAAGGCATACTTTTCTGTAGAGTTTCAAAGCCTATTTTTTACCCTTTTTGTGGTAAGTGACTTCTCTTTTTTATGTGAAGCATCATGTTCATGTGAAGAGAACACTCTGGACTTAACCAGCCAAGTCCCTTTGAACACATGACAAAATCAATTTAGTGTGATCTTAAACTTGGCACTCTTTAGACACTCTTCATAAGGAAAACTGAACACTTGCCCACACTCAAATTAATCGCTAGCTCAGATTATTTTAATACTCAAAATATTTTTCCTCTTTTTAATTTCCTGCTCAAGTTTGTTGCTATTTATTGGGGCTGATTGCCAGCGGCACTAAAAATTATATTAAGGTGCTTAAATATTAGCTGTACCCTAAAGAATTATCTCTGAATTTCAGCTGACAGCTCTTCTTATAGACCTTTGGAGAAGCATTTTGGAAACAGAAACAACTATTAAAGAGTCTCAAGACCATTACATTTTCTCTCTTTTTACAGATTTTTCTGTTTTGTGCCCATTTCTATTTGCGAAATTTGAGAAGTTATAAGATAGTTGCAGAAGGCATCAATATACCCAATACAGAAAGTCCAATACAGAGGTTTTATCAACAAATTTACATTCACTTACAGATTTTGTTGTGACTGATGCATTATTATGCAGAAAGCCACTGTCAGAGCAGCTCTTTCTATGTGTGTGTGCGTGCGTGTGCATGCATGTGTGTGGGAGGTTTGCTCTGAAGGTGAGGAGGACTGGGTGTGCCTCTCGGGTGTTACTGAACCTGGAGGCGTCACGCCCACGGCACATCTTCCTCGGCCCAGCTCTGACAGATCAACTTACAGGAACTCGCACTCCAACTCTTAAAATGCTCCCAGTGTGGCCACATAGTAACAGTGAAACAAAAAGACTTCATAACGATCTGCAGAACCGATCAATAATGTGCTTTATGTTTGTGTATTATTATTATTATTAATTTAAAATTATTACCCTTTTTGTCATGTGCCCCGTGCATTAAATTCAACATAGTAAAGTGTCAAGCTACATTGTAATTCAGAAAAACTTAATTAGCAAAAGGCAAATTTAAGTAAATTAACTTGAGTTTTAAAAACATATATCTGTGCACGACTAGCATTTGTGTGTTTTTTTTTTAGAAATGACAGATTGTTTCGCTAGATAACACCCTTATTCCTCGGCTGGGATCGTGAAGAGCCCTTTGAAGCTGCACTGAAACTGCAAATTGGACCTTCAACCATTTGGTAACTGTTGAAGTCCATTATATGGAGAAAAATCATGGAATGTTTTCCTCCAAAACCTTAATTTCTTTCGACTGAAGAAAGAAGACAGAAAAACAACTAACCTTTACCATAAAAAGTGGTAGCTTACTTTCTTACTGAAATAATGTTAATCTAGAAAGCAGAACTACTAAAATCGGTATTACCTAATATGCTGACAACCACCTTAAAAACACAAACTGTAAAGAGAAAGACACATCAAAGTTAATTACTGCTAGCTTTTCCACAAAGTATGATAAATAATAATATATAGAAGGTGCACAGTGTTAAAACAACAATACACCATCATAGTATGCAATAAACATTAACAACATAAGATGTCACATAAAATCCTAATATACATAAATGATTGGGAAAAAAAGAGAAGAAACGGTTGTCAGTGAAAAGAAACCTCAAATGTGAGCTAGCTGTTACACAGAGAATTATAGGAATGTAAATTAGCATTTTTACTGTACAAGGTGACACTTTTTCCTCTTTCAAAAACGACACATTTAACAGTATTTTACTGTAAAAATACATGAAATGTACCATTAGATCTATTACAGCTTTTCAACACCATTCACCAATTCATAGGTTTTACCGTAGCATTTTTAAATGGTCTTTTACCATGAACATTATAATCATATTATGTTATGAATGAATAAAATTGGTTCTACCATGAGGATGTCATTCATTGAAAACAAATTGATTTTAAACACTTTATTGTCTCTCTCTCTCTCTCAATCCCTCATCTCCTCTCACTCTCGTCTCTCTTTAAACGCAGAGTACATTTTTGTTAATCTTGAGATTTTTATAAAACAAAATGAAGATTGCTTTGTCCTCTCTCTGAGTAAGAAATGGTTTCCAGGCAGACAGGACTTGGAGTGACTCAGAAAGAGTGCAAATATTGCATCACTGTACCTGTGTAGGCCTTTTGTTTTATGGCACGTATCTAGCATTTTGCGACCGACTACTGTCTTGATTGTATTGTCTGGGGATCACAAAGTGGAAAAGACTCTCCGGGGGCCCTGGTTAGTTTAAACACAGTTCCTCTGACACAGCACATTCCTCAAGCCAGCTTTCCTTCGTTTTCTTCATCCTCAACTCTCCTCGGGCTGTTCATTGCTTCATCCTAAAACATACCTAAACAATATCCAACTTGTTTTCTGTCGCCCACTCATTACGGGAATCCTGTTGTTGCTGGTAACCGTAGGCAGCGCAGGACTATGAGGTCATTGCTGGTGTAAGCGTCCTGCCTCTGCCCCAGCTTCCTCTCCCGGCAGAAAGGATGAGCCCTTCCCTCTCCAAAACAATGGCATCTTTCTTCTTGCTCAGACTGATCTATAGAGAGACGTACAGAAAAGTGGCCAGACGGACAGAGGTCGGACTGAGAAACCAGACTGTTATTGTCATCTTTTCTAACCATTCAGTGCTTAACTCTTTCTTGTTGATGTGGCATGCAAATAACTCTGACATTTGACCCTCGCGATCTCAGAACAGATAGATCTTAAAATAGAGCAATGACTGATAAAAGTGGCTAATGGAGATGGCTTGTGTATGTGAACCACTGTGGTTATGTCATCATCAGCTGGCTCATAGTGTTTCTGGCATGGGTTTAGCTGCTGAATGCCTCGGATGCTTTCTGGGGTCATTTATACTCAGTATTTGTGAAAAGCAGTCAAATGAGAGGTTGTACTTCACACAACTGTCATGCTTCTCATATAAAATGTGTCATTCAGAATTCTTTCAAAACACACTGATGTGGCAAAGTCAGAATGCTCTTTGGCTTTCTTGTGATTCTCTGATCAT
This sequence comes from Sinocyclocheilus anophthalmus, assembly GCA_018155175.1. Classification (NCBI taxonomy): domain Eukaryota; kingdom Metazoa; phylum Chordata; class Actinopteri; order Cypriniformes; family Cyprinidae; genus Sinocyclocheilus; species Sinocyclocheilus anophthalmus. Next base: position 86,594 of record JADLZN010003352.1, read on the forward strand.
GTTACAGTGTGTTAATAGAAGGGATGGGTGATATAACCAAAATCTTTAAAGTTTGAAACTTTAGATGCCAATTCTTGATACTAATTAATAGAAGTAATACCAGCCTAGTATAAGTCTGAAGTAAGAAACAAATGACAAAGGACAAATGGATTAAACAGTGCTTTAAGTTTTTCAGGTAGGTCAGTCTAACAGTAGTATTCAAGTAAGAAAAACAGAAATTTAATAAAGTAATCAAACGTAAAATAAAGCACTGCATAGTATTCACTGTATCAGATGAACTTACATTGATCCTTACTAAAGCTCCAAAAGTTATTCAGTTAAGAGCAGTGAGTGATTCCCTCTTTTTCTTTTTGTTGTTTGATTAACATTAATGACAGGTACATAGATTCGGCTGGTGTCATTTTAGACTGTAATGCATTTTTACCATTTAGTTTAATTATTATTATTTTTTATTACTTGTGAAGGTTTTCCCTAAATAATCTTTGCAACATTTTTTGAGTCCTGCAGATGTCCTCCAGTTCTCCAAGTCCATATTTTGGTGACTTAATGATCCATAGACTGTTGAGACATCTGCTGTAAAATCCACAACATTGGAGACTTTGCAAAAGACAACTGTAAACGGTTGTGAGCATCAATCTGAATTTTAAAATGACAAATGAGACCGTTATGGTCATGGAATTTTTAGATATGAGCTAGGGCGTCCTCGTCAAATGTGCCATCTTGGACAGTCCCTTGGTTACCAAGGTTGAGTGTTCAGTGTTCAGTTCACAGTATTTGTTAATGGAGAATCACTTTGTGTGTCTAGGCTTAAATGACATTGTAACAGAAATGTTCTTGTTGATCTCAAAATGAATCAAGACCCTGTAAATATGGATCTGACTGATTTGTATCTGGAAATCGGTGCCCTTGTTGTAGATCTTTGTAGCATAGCGGACCACAGTATATCTACTATTTATCTTTATCCACCCTGTATTAATGTGATGAATAATGGCAGTCTGATAACTGTTTCACACACGTCTTACTCCCTACCAAGGGGAGTGATGCTGGGCAATGATGTCATCTCACTTTTAAAGTAAAAAGTTAAGACATTATCCAGAAAACCACTCCTCGTATGTGGAAACGTTGACTTTCTTGTCTTGATTTGAAATTCTGTAACAATGGAACAGTTTTTAGGGTGTTGTAATTCTTAATCAGGATGGGAAAGATAACCGTTTCGCCAATGACTCAATAAAACATTGATAAGTGTTTCTTAAAGTCAACATGAAACGGAATTTGTATCAGTGGCACAAATTTTTCAGTGAATATCCTGAATGGTATTCATTGAAATTTGGATTAGAAATGTGAGCATCCTATACCAGAATGAACCTAGATACAAGTTGGCTAAAAGGAAATTTCACAGAAATTCTGATGATCAATTTGAAAGACTTTTTGAGTCGCCCCACCCCCATTTCAAAAAATTTTGCACAAAAACTAAACAGACACACTCATACACAAAACTTATTTCATACTGTAATGGGGCAAATTCAGGAAATAACTGAAGGAACAGGAACTAGGAATGTCATGAGCTGGATTTAAGCTGATGTTGCCTTTTTGAGCACCAGTGATCATGTATCAGAGCATGTGTGCTAACCATTTTGCAATGGCTCCAACCAGTTTACCATTACTGAGAAGAGAAAGAGAAAAAAAAAATATATATATATATAGTATATCTTAATTAGGGGTGTACCGGTACACGTATTCGTACCGAACCGTTTCGGTACAGGTCTTTCGGTTCGGTACGCATGTGTACCGCACAAATACAGTTTTTTTTTCTTTTTTTCTTCTTCTTCTTCTTCTTCTCCGGAAATTCAAATAATAAATGGCGTTTGACTGTCTTTTATGTGGCACGACAGATCACTGTATAAATGCCTTAGAGAGCCACTTCTGGGACGGTTCAGAAACGTGATGGTATAATCCCAACACAAGCACTGAATAGAGCGGCCGCGATCAGCTCCGGTTCCAGTGTCTGAGCCGTGACGCCCCGCAGATTTGTGCAGAGCGAGCGTGAGTGAACTCGATCAGTCCTTCCCTGTACTACTAGTTTTCATGCAAATAACATGACTGAACACTCATGCCGCATTAGATTGTCATCAGTGTTTTCACACGGAAAGACATCACAACACCAGCGGGAAATAAAACACAGCTCGTTATTTGCTAGTGAAATGAAGTCTAGTGAAGAGCATTTTGAGAAATATTAGACTATATACTTTATTATATTTTACTTTACCTGTTAGTGGTGTCTTAATTATTTAATGTATGTTTAATTTAATCTGTTATGAAACATGTTATGACAGCCATTGTGTAATTGAATATGTTTTAACAAATAGCTTAGAAAATGTATTATTTATAAGTTAATTTAAAAACTGCATTATGTGCAATTTACATGTTTGCATACAATTTTTTGTATTTTTTTAAGTTGAATGTTGATCATCTATTTAAAAATAAATAGCAATTCAATTTAATTTGGGTTAAGTTGTTAGCCTATTGTACCTTATAATGTACAGGTATCTCCCTATAGTTTATAACCTAAGCTGATACATTTTTATCCTACGAAAATTTAAACTATCACTGATGTATTTAAAGAAGAGTACACTGTTTTCAGTAAACCATAAAAAAAAAAAGAATTGTGTTTAGTTTTCCCCCTGCTGTACCGAAATCACACTGAACCGTGACATTAAAACCGAGGTACGTACCGAACTGTCATGTTTGTGTACCGTTACACCCCTACTATATATATGGGTTTCCTGAATTGATTTGCCCTACACACACTCTTTCCTTATCATCATTCCTGGTCATGGGTGAAGAGCTCATCTCTTATCTTTCCTTTCCGTTTTTTCCTCTCTTTTCTATTAACTAAAGACAAAAAGATGCTTTGATTTGATCCAAGAAATGTAACAAGCTCAGCTGTATGCTGTGGGTTGTGCTGTTAATAAGTTGTGTAATGTGTGCCTCAGTGGACAGACGGCGTGCTCTGTCCCCTCTCTTCTCTTCTGCTCGTATGTGACTCAATCAGGCTTGTAGATGGAATGATTCATGGGAGCGATGAAAATCAAGCCGAAATTGCATTGCCATCATTTAAAAATCCAAGACAGTGTTTGACAAACTCATTTTAACACAGCCTGTGTTTGTTTGTGCCTCGCAATGACAGGAATACGTATTTGTCTTATTCTTAACCCTTGACAAGGAACTGTTCTTTAAGCGAGATACATGTAATGTTTATTTACTTGCTTGCAAAAATTTATATTCTGCATTTTATTTTCAGTCAATGTCAGTAAAATTTAATTTCAACTTGTGTACATATTACGCATCAACAAGCAATTGGGCCTCGCAGACAGAACCTGCTGTTGGGTAGAATTAGGCCAGTGAAAAGAATGGTGGAACACTTCGTGAAAAGGTGGCTATTTGGATTTTGCCCCCTCACTCTTAATTTGCATACCTGTGCACTGCTCCAGTCGGAATCTCATGCAAATTGGGATCACCTATGCAAATGAGGTCAGCCTGTAGGAGGAGAGGAGGAAAGGCAAGTAGACCATGTTGGCATGCAGGCCTTCTCCCGCTCACGCAGTGCGCAAGAACATGGCAATGCAAACTCTGTGTTGGGCATACACCCACTCAACTCACTTCTTTCCCTAATAGCAGTGTGTTTGCAGTAAGAGAGACTGGAAATAGTCTGCGCTCGGTTGCCGTCTGAACCTTCAAAAATCTAGTTTTCTTACCAAACCATTGTTCCCTCCATGCATTAAACATATGGCACAGACTCAAGGTCTTGAAACTGTCTTATCTGAGAACTGTGTGAGAACAGTGTTTCCTCTTTTTCAGTGGCTTAATTTCCCATGCTTTGTGGCACATTGCCTTAGCAAGAAATGGAGCTGGAATTCATCGTCTTTTGGCTTCTGGACTTGGAGTGCGTAGAGTTAGGAGATGAAAGTGTCCCTGCCGGTGCAGGATATCCTGTAGTGTTGCCACCTCAAGATGGTTGGGAGGGGGAGTGCAAAGGGGCGGAAACCACCACATCAAGTTGACATTTTGACAATAAAGGGTTATAAGGCCCCGGCTCAGCACTTTAGAAACTGCCACCTGACTTTAATTGCCTCGGTTCTTTTGTTATTTTCCTTATCTCTAAAAGTTTTTTTGCAGTCTACACTTACAGTCTGTATTTAATGTGTATTCCATGTGAAACACCCTTGGCATCGTTCAAAGAGGATTTTTTGATAACGTGATGATTCATAAAGCTATTTTAAGGTTCTAGCAACATGTTGTACACTGAAGCTATTTATTGTTATATGCCAAAAGCATGGTACATGTATTCAGGTTATTTCACTCAAAAGTTTGGATACTTGTATGAATACTGTTTAAAGTCACTGTGAAATCAAAATTCTTATTTTAATGGAATTTTATAGTGTTTATTTAAAATCTTTATCCATGCACATCATTCAAAAAAAAAGTTTTCTCATAATCGTTAATATAAATATTATCAAGTGCCACCTTACTTTTTTTTTCTTATTCAAAAAGCCATCGCAATTTACTTTAAGCGGCCCTGACATTAAGTGGTCTCAGCCAATGGCATGAGGTGGTGGGGGGTTATCTGTTTAAACCATGGTAGATTGGGGAATTTTTAGAAAACCTTTATTTTTTTCTTTATAAAACAGACTTTATTTCTGTTTTGTGGCACAGAAAACTCACACTTTAACTCTAAAGGCAAAATTAATTCAAATTGACCATTTTTGTATTCGTTATACACATTCCTGTTCTTCTGAAATGACTTTCCTATTTGACTGATGTTACCAAAGCCACTTAAGTTTCAACCAATGGGTGTCAACAGAGTTGTATGTTTTTTGAATGCCCACTTTATTCCATCAATTCCTGATGGATAAAATCAATTAATTACCCTACCGTACTTTAAAAAAAAAAAAATAGCCATAATGAAACTAATATATCATGTTACAGAAATAAAATTAGTTGTGAATGGATTTTCATGGTAACTTTGACCTTTCCAAGCTATTAATTTTCATGTAATATGTTTGTGCAATACTTTTTTTTAATTATTATTTCAATATGTGTGCTTCACAAAATCTTTAAAAGTGGGCTGAAAAGTGATAGATGTTTCTGTTTTCCCAATCTACTCTTTTTTTGTGTGTGTGATAAAATGCTGACTCCCACTCTCTTTCTCTTTCCTCCGGTAGCACTTGGTGTCGTGGGACGCGGGTAAACCGGAGTGTCTCCTGCAGCTGGTGAAAGAGCTGTTGCAGCAGTATCATCTGTACCAGTGCCAGCGACTTCGTGACAGTTCCCGCCTGCTCTTTGAATATGGCAGCCTGCTGGAAGACCCCAACTATGGGCACAGTATGGAGATCTACGCTGGCCGCAAGAACAGCTGGGTACCAGTGCTGCATCGCCTTATACATTTCCATTAACATAATAGTCAAATGTTTCCATCCAGTGTGATTGTGATAAACGTCCATCCATCCATCCATTCTCCAAACCACTATGTAGGGTCAAGGGGATGCTGGAGCCTATTCCTGTGTCCTAGGCCAAAAGCAGGGAATCACCCTGGATGGATAAAATTAGGTATTCCCTAAATTATCAACAAATAGACATTAGATGGTTAATTAACATATAAAACATCACACCGGCGCTCACTATTACTAAAGCATATATTTGGAGCACTTGATCACTTAGCTCCACTTCAAGTAAACTGACCTTCTCTTAATTAAATTTCATGAACTAATTGATTGAAGTGGTAAAAACTCTCTGCTTCATTACTTTCAAATGTTAAAAGTCCACCTATGTAATTCTCTAATTATCGGTACTGATTTGTTATTTAGCTGACACTTTTACACTGTGCTACTGGGAGTTCTCCTATTGCAGAGATATACTTCCTGGAACAACCTGAAATTAGGTGCCTTATTCATGGGCACAATGGTAACTGGTAATCATTCATCCCATTTGGGGTTTGAACCAGCAACTTTATGTATGTGGTGTTCTGATAAAATCACACAATACTGAATGTTTGTGGCCTAAGCATCAATTCCCAGGATGCCCACACACAGGCCAGTGGGTTCTCGATAAAGTGCAAATCGAATTGCACAACCGGTCAAAAACGAACAAACACTCCCTCACAAATGGGCACACAGGGGGTTCCGTAATATGGTCGTGTTTTTGGGAAGAGTGTAGTGTGTTGTGCTGTGGGTGTGAAGTGTGTTGCTTCATGGGCTTCGATCTTTAAAGGGATGTGGTGAACTGTGGTCTGTGGGATAACAGTCTATGATTAGGAAACTTTTGTGTAATTTTAAAAAGATGTAACCAAAGTTATGCATATTATATGAATGTAAACAAGGAGTCATACAGCGAATTACATTTTAAAGTGAATATGGCTATGCCATACTCTAGAGAACATTTGAAGAGAATTTTAAGATGAGCACTGCATTACTTTCTCACATGTATTGTACTTCTATTTTAAATCGAATCAAAATTATACCTTGACAATAGTGGCTTGGCCAATGCAACAGTACATTGTTTGACAATGTAACAAGAATTTTTTTTTTTTTTTACTTTTGCTGATATATTATACACACATCAAACCCTACACGCACACCACCTTGAAAGGGACATACAATACAGAGTTAAAAAATATAGTCAAAGTCCTTTAATAATATAGTTAAAGGAATATATTTGTGTGACAAACAGACCAATTTAAGCCTTTATTCACTGAAAAGCATGATATACACCCTAGCTTTTATTGCTACAGAAGTAGTGATTTCTGATTTGTAAATGAATAATTTGCAATGACAGAAGTCAAGTAACATTTATTTATAAAGCACCTTATACAATGCAGATTATTTATATATAAAAAAAGCTTCATTGTAAAAAAACAGGAAAAATAACAGTTAATATTGCCAAAAAACTTATGAGCAAATTTAATTTCTCATCCTAAACAAGCTCTAAATATACAATGGTGGTTATTTTTTCAGCTCAGTTTAGGTTTTAACATTGTCAATTTTGCAAAGTTTGTCAATTATGAAACAAACTCAGTTCAGCTATAAAGCAGCTCTCCAGAAGACAATAGTGTCATCATTCTGCTCAAGTCAGCTCAGTGTTGATTCAGTTCAGTTCAAAAACAGTGCAAAGTTGATGAATTATGAAGTTCAATTCAGCTATAAGCAGCTCTACAGAAGGCAGTACGACATTATTTAGCTTAATGTTGTTAAATGTTTATTCAGTTCAGTAACAGATGTTGCAAAGTTATAAAAGATTCAGCTATAAAGCTGCTCTACATTATGTGACTCAGATGTCTTTTAATTAATCAGTTGATCCAGTTCACAAAACTGATGTAAATGATTCTTTCACAAATAGAATTAATTTGGTTCTTCTCACTTATTGATGCAGTCGTTGCTTTCAACAGCTGAAGGTGGAGTTGCAGATTATCAATGAATAATGGCCTAAATACATTTTTAATTTTGAATCTTAATGACTCCCAGTTTTGATTAAAAGTTTGAATCTGAATTAGAATATCCCAAGATGTTTGGAAATCCCTTTGATCCATGATCATGCCATTTATTTTAGTATTATTTTTAATGTTTTATTTTAATTGTTAGAAAAAATTTTTGACTGATAAATCTCTGATGATACTAATTAGTAAAAAAAAAAGTCGTTCAAGTTCAAAATATAAAAAGGTGTATGTACTACTGATACTAATATTGTATCATTTCACCATTTATTATAGATATACTGTATCTATATATATAATATATATATATATATTCACCATTCATATTATATATATATATTATAATTGTATTATTTCAACCATTATTTTATATATATTATATTATATATCTATAGAGAATATATATATATATATTCATTAAGACTCTTATGCTCAACAAGGCTGCATTTTATTTGATCAAAATACTGAAAAAAAAAGTAATCTTGCAAAATGGAATGGTTTCTATTTTAATATCCTTTAAAATATAATTTATTTCTGTGATCAAATCTGTATTTTCAGCATCATTACTCCATTTTTCAGTGTCACATGATCTTCAGAAATCTTCTAAGATGCTGATTTATATAAATTATCAATGTTGTCAACAGTTTGGTTGCTGCCCAATTATTTCTTTGGAACCTTTCAGGATCTTTGATGAATAAAAAGTTAAAGAACAGCATTTATTAGAAATAGAAATATTTTCTAACAAAATAAATCTTTGCTATCACTTCTTAACAATTAAACACATCCTTGCTGAATAAAATTTTTAATTTATTTCAAAAAAAGAAAGAATAAAAATTTACTGACCACCAAACTTTCTAATTTAAATAAATTCTCTTCTTTTTTTACTTTTTATTCATCAAAGAATCCTGAAAAGTATCACAGGTTCCAAAAAAATTTAAGCTATTTATATTTCTGAGGATGATGTTACCATGAAGACTGAAGACTGATGCTGAAAAATTCAGCTTTGCATCACAGAAAAAATTATGTGTTAAAGTGTATTAGAAACCATTATTTTTATTATTGTAACTAACATGTTACAAGATTACATCAGAGGTTTTTTCTGTATTTTTGATCAAATAAATGCCGCCTTGATGAGCATAAGGAGACTTTTCTTTAAAACATTACAAGTCTTAACTGCTGGCCAATTTTTTGCGGTAGTGTATATTTAAATATGTATAGATATAGGGATATAAATTGCATATTAATATATATATAATATTATATATATATAATTCAGTGCATCTCAATAAAATTAGAATGGGTGGAAAATTCATGATTTTTCAGTCAATCACTCAATGTGAAACTCGTGTATTAACTACTTCCGTCCTGAATGCATTTGATTTAGTTTAAGTTTTTGGTTCTTTTAATTGTGATGTTTTGTCTCACATTTAACAAAAACCCACCATTCACTATCTCAACAAATTAGAATCTGGTGACATGCCAATCAGCTAATCAACTCAAAAAACACCTGCAGAGTTTTCCTGAGCCTTCAAAATGGTCTCTCAGTTGGTTCACTAGGCTACACAATCATGGGGAAGACTGTTGATCTGACAGTTGTCCAGAAAACAATCATTGGAGGGTAAGCCACAAACATTCATTGTCAAATAAGCTGGCTGTTCACAGAGTGCTGTAACCAAACATGTTAACAGAAAGTTGAGTAGAAGAAAAAGTTGGGAAGAAAAAGATGCCAAAACCACCCGAGACTTCAGCCTTATGAGGTATTGTCAAGCAAATCGATTCAGAATTTGCGTGAACTTCACAGATGGACGAGGCTGGGGGTCCCCAAGGCATCAAGGAGCAACCACACACAACCGTGTCAAGGAATTTGGCTACCGTGTTGTATTCCTCTGTTAAACCCTCCTGAACCTCAGACAATGTCAGAGGCATCTGAACCTGGGCTAAGTGAAAGAAGACTGGACTGTGGGGTCCCCAAGTCCTCTTTTCAGATGAGAGCAAGTTTTGTGTTTAATTTGGAAACCAAGGTCCTAGAGTGTGGAGGAAGGTTGGAGAAGCTCATAGCCCAAGTTGCTTGAAGTCCAGTGTTAAGTTTCCACAGTCTGTGATGATTTGTGCAAATGTCATCTGCTGGTGTTGGTCTATTTTGTTTTTTGAAAACCAACGTCACTGCACCAGCAAACCCGTTTATTACCAAGAAATTTTGGAGCACTTCATGCTTACTTCTGCTGACCAGCTTTTGCTGATTTCATTTTCCAGCAGAATTTTGGCACCTGCCCACACTGCCAAAAGCACCAAAGTTGGTTAAATGACCATGGTGTTGGTATGCTTGACTGGCCAGCAAACTCACCAGATCTGAACCCCATAGATTCTCACCAGATCTGAACCCCATAGAGGAAAATGAGAAACAAGAGACCAAAAAATGCAGATGAGCTGAAGGCCACTTTCAAAGAAACCTGGGCTTCCATACCACCTCAGCAGTGCCACAAACTGATCACCTCCATGCCACGCCGAATTGAGGCAGTAATTAAAGCAAAAAGAATCCCCTACAAAGTATTGAGTACAATGTACATAAATGGAACATACTTTCCAGAAGGCCAACAATTCCCTAAAAATGTTTTTTTTTATTGGTCTTATGTAGTATTCTAATTTGTTGAGATAGTGACTTGGTGGGTTTTTGTTAAATGTGAGCCAAAAATCACAATTAAAAGAACCAAAGACTTAAACTACTTTTCAGTCTGTGTGCATTGAATTTATTTAATACACGAGTTTCACAATTTGAGTTGAATTACTGAAATAAATGAACTTTTCCACGACATTCTAATTTATTGAGATGCACCTGTATATGTTCCTGAAATCCATGCTTCTGATGGGATCAGCATAATTCAGATTGTTTGAAACAAAAGAATCCCACTAAAAACCACATACTGAAGAGTTGATTCAGATCAAAACCAAGACTGGACTGGATTATGTGATCTAATATGATTTTTTGAACAACTGCAATCTGATCAGATTACTTTTGAACAACTGGGCCCAGAAGACAAGGAAAGTCTATTATATGTCTTCCATCCATTTTCCAAACCGCTTGTCCTGTGTAGGATTGCACAGATGCTGGAGCCTATCCCAGCATCTCGGGCCGCAGTAAGGACATATTGCTAATCCAATACACGGCTAACAGTCATAGACATATGGTATGGGTGTTTTTAATGCGGCTTTTTTAATTAGATGGAAAATAGCAATCAGGGCGATTCTTCAGAATTGCTGAACTTTTGTGTTCCATGGCATAAATAAAGTCAAGTGGGTTTGGTACAACATGAGGATGAGAAATAATGACAGAATTATTCCATTAACAATTAGGTTACTGTGTGAGGAATGTTACAGAGAGTGTGTGTGTGTGTTCACTATTTGATGCTCCATGTGCTTTTTTCTTTATTTTTTTCTAGACGGGGGAGTTTTCTGCTCGATTCCTTCTTAAACTCCCAGTGGATTTTAGCAACATTCCCGTCTATCTTCTCAAGGTAAGATCCATCTATTAATACACACTCATGGGAAGATCATAAACCCCCATTTCTTTCATTTGTTTGGTGAAAGGATGTTTATCTGTTTATCAGTGCATGAAAATGTCTCCACAAAACGTTACATGTAAAAGTGCATGTAAGTATAGGTCGCTCTCGTGCAAGCGTTCATTTGTCTGCTCTTGTTTGTGCGTGTGTGTAGGCTGCGAGTTGACTAATCAGCAGCCTGTCACTCCCAATCAACTCTGAGCTGTGTTGTGTCTGCAGGCCCTCTCTCTCTCGCCTCCCCTTCCAGTCACCCTGTGTCTTGCCCTCCCTCCCTCCCTCCCTCTGTTTTTTTTTTCTTTTTTCTGATTCCCCATCTCTGCCGCACTACCGTGTGTATGTTTGTGTCTATGTGTGCGTGAGAGGGTGTACGGCCTCGGGAGACCCTTGCTCTATGGCCTTTTCCAGTCGGAGCCATGTTTGTCCTCCCCAAGAGAGCTGAAATGATGGTAAACATACGGAAAATAGCAGGCATCATCAGCATCACCGTCTCAGCGTTCAGTACCTCAGCAGTACACTAGACTCATGCATAGACATGTACAGTTCACTCCCAGTGGACCATATTCCACTGAAACTCACTTTAGCCACAGGTCAGCGGCCGTCTGTAAGGTCACCACTGTGGGGTCATTATTCCCAGCTAATTTGTCATGAAGCTTGACATATCAAGACCTTGATAGATGGTATGATATTTCAAAAATCCATTATATATTTGTAGGTCTTCTTCTGATTCAAAGAAGGAATGGTGTATGTATGGTTAAAGCTGCTCTGTATTATTTCGCACTGCAAGCTGCAAGAAACAAAACTGTAAAAATGTCAGTCCGATTTGTAACAGATTTCTGTTATTTGGTTTCCAGTTTTCTGTGAAACTGTTGCCTTGATATCAGCAGGTCCAAGTATGTTATACAAGAAATGTAACTTTTATCATAATGTATCATGTCCTCAGTTTTATTTTGTCATCAGTGCCTTGATTTAAGCTTTAAGATTTAAGATTTTTTTTTAGTTCATCAGTGTTTGTTGTGATTTGCCATAGATGGCTTCAAGCACTGACTGTTTTCCACAGAAACAACTGATAACCAGATTTAGCTCTGTAAGAGGTGCTTGTGAAAAGCCAGTGGAAAAGCTCTGTAAATTAGCACCTAAATTTGCCTTCTTGGCATTGAAAAGTAGCCAGAAAAGTTCAAAGGGATTCACTGGACAATTTACAGTTGAATATCAAATCTGTATGTTGCTGAAGAGTGTTGTTGCCTGAGTGAAGAATTATGTTGAAGTATTTGTCAGATTAGGTAAACTGGGGTTTGTTTAAAATAAGGCATGTATGTACGTGTGAATGCTTAATGTCTGTAAAGAATGATACCCTTCCAGTTAAATCACAGAACTGACAGTTGTGACGTCAAGGAACCGGGAGGGGCGGGACGATGCCGCGGCTCTGATTGGTCGAGAGGGATGCAGGAGTGTCAGGAGCGAGGCGATGGTCCAGCTCGAGCATATCGACGGCCAGTGCACAATAGTGTACCATGCAGTCAACTTTAGCAGGTCTTTGGTTTTTAAACGCGTGGGCGAAGGGCCATGCCGAGAAAGTCTTCTCAGTAATTGAGCACTGCTGCTCTGAGCACGATGGCAGCAGAAATCGATTGGAAACTTGCAGTGTTGTGAAATGATCCCCGTATCCTAAACAAAAGACTTACAGCATTAGATGAGAGAACCGAGGGACGAGTTCACGACTGTCTGCGTGTAAGACGCTAGTGGATAATCTCGGCGGTGGAAATGGATATGCAGAGACGCTTTAATGGATACAGGTCGCGAGCTGAGCATTAGAGATGGCTTTTTAACGACATTTAATGACGCAACATGTCTCAGAAAAGCTATTTTCGCAAGGTGTATCGACGATGATAAAAAAGCAAGCACATTTCATGTTATCGACTTACACAAAGTACAGCTGATCTCTTAATCAGTCCAATAACGTAGGCTACTATGCGTGTTGTTGCGCCCTAATACAGGACTATACAAGAAACCTGAATACCTGAGCAAACTTGAACGGAGTGCAACAAATTGTTTTTTTAAATATAAGATCTACTGTGTCTTATTTATTTCTTGCTGATTCTTAGAGAGGTAAAGTTAAAGACTAACCCCCAGAGAGAGGCACAGGGAGAAAGGCACAACATATTTGTACCCTTATGCCTCATTTAAAATGTGACATTATATAACAAAACATCACAACATTTATCAAAAAAGAAACTTGAAGAAAGCATTTGTGACTGAAACGTGTGTTTGCAGCCAATTATTTGTAAAACGTTTTCTATTCTGAAATAGCCAGCTGAATAAAGGATTTTTAATAACTTTTGAAGTGTGCCTTGGATAGACGCCCACCACCCCATATAGCATTTCGTTTGAAGTGTGTCTCTACACAGGCACAGTTTTTAAGCAAAAGATTTAAAAACGTTGATTGATTATAGATTTATAGATGCTATGGTTTGATATTTTGTTATTTCATGCAATTACATGTGTTTATGGTGCTTAAGTGTACAAATACTAGGTACAAAAACCACTGTACCTTTGTTTGACTGTTTCAAAAAGTGTCCATCCCTATGAAAGATTTCATTAGTCTGATTGCCAAAAAGCTCAGTTTTGGTCTTATTGGACCGTAAAACCTACTTTCAGCTGGATTCAAAATTCTCCAGAAGTCTTCTGATAATCTGTAGCCAAGATTTTTAACAGTGATTTTCTCTTTGCCACTTAATAAAACTGCCAGTGGTGAAGCATCTGGGCCACAGTTGTACAATGCAGAGTTTCTCCAGACTCCTTCTGTAATTCCTTTAGATTTGTCACTGGTCTCTTGTCTTGGTGGCCTCCCTTACCAATCTCTTTCTTAGTCACTGAGTTTTTGAGGATTTACCCACCCTCACTGTTACAAAATAGTTTGACTGACTTTCTTCTGTGTAAAACAAAAATACAATAAATGTTTATACAACTCTTTCTCACAAAATGAAAGCAGCATTGATCAGGGTACTGACAAGCATCATAGAAGTTGTCCAGATTAGTGGTTTAGGTTTGGTTACAAGACAAAGGAGAACCGGAGGCGTTTGATGTTACTGACGCCAAACCTATGGAAGGCAATTTCATGTAGAATGTTTTTTTTGTGTGGTGTTTTTAGTCCTCACAGGTTTGGAGGTACAACATTTTCATCTTTGGGCGAATGACTTACGCCTAAAGCATTCTTCAAGACCTACCAAGCCTTGAAATTTCTTTTTTTTATTAACAACCCATAAACCATTTATAGAGTAGAAAAAAAAGGAATTCACAAGTACAGAAAGTTTTTTTTAAAGCTGGCAAAAGAATAAAATGTCTGCCTTTCCATAACTTCAGCTCCTCTGACAACATTAAATTGCGAAGTTATTAAAGTTATAAAAATGTACAAGTTCTAAAAAAATATATATATATGAGTAAATAATGAATTAAATTTCTCAGTTTAAAAAACAACAACAACTCAATATGCAGCACAGTCAATGCCAAATGGACTTAAATTGAGGTTTTTTTTGGAGATTAACGTGGTTACTCTGAACTGTTGTATGGATTTTTTTTCTCCATTGAAAACTGCATAGGGGTTTGGCATGTGATAAGGCTAAGTAATAATGACAGCACTTTAATTTTTTGAATAGGCGTATTTTTGAAGAGAGAGAGAGAGAGAGAGATATTCCATACCTTTGGAGGCACAGGGATTTCTTGAAGATCCCTCTCTGTATATCTGCAGAAATGTTAATATTATATCCAGAAGTGTCCCTTACCTGCTCTGTCAGCCATTAGCCATTCATCTGTAACCAGTGTTGCCTGTTCTCTAATAAAGCTGATACAAAGGGTTTGTGGAAGCCAATCTTGGACCAGAAAATGTCTTCTGCCTGAGCCTAGTGGTTGGGTACCTGTCAAATATGCTCAAGCAAAGGCTAAAGATTGAAAAGCTAATTGCTTGTGAACTCTATGAACTCTTGTGAGTTTACTTAGTAAATAGTCTAGCTAAACCATGCTAACTAACCAATTCTTGACACCTTAAACAGACAAAAAAAGCACCACAGAGCAAGAATTTACAATATTTAGGGAAATAAATGTCATGATGAAAGGTAAGTAGCAACAGCTATTTTTCTTCGGTATTGTGATATTCATAACGTACAGTGAAACAAAAAGAGAAGAATAGGTGAAACAATCACAATAAGATCAATAACATGCATTAAGAAAACAGAGTGAACATTAAAATGAAGATTAAAATGGCTTGTAGCGGTTTCTGAAGATT
>JADLZN010003353.1:0-32226 GCA_018155175.1 Sinocyclocheilus anophthalmus
AGATCTTCTTTATGCACCAGAGCTTGTAACACTATTTCAAAGAGAAAGGAAAAATTTAAAATAGCATCATATGACCCCTTAATAGCCATTGTGTTACCCACTCTCAACTGTCCTCTGTGACCTCTAAATGATTTAAAAATGTTATTCTTATATCTCTTCCACTGATAAAGCCTACTACAGGTTGTTTGCATGCAGAAGCGTGTCGTCCTAAAGGTGATAAGGATAGCTAATCTTTTTCTTTGCTGAGGTTCATCATTCCCACGAGCCTGTTCTTATTAGCGATGCACAGTTCCATCAGAAACAACCTTCAAATGGAGCAATATCCTGTGCTGGCTAATTATCAAATTTCAGATCTTAATAGATCTTGTGTGAAGGTAAGAGCAAAATCAATCACAAATGTAGCCTGAGAGCATCCTCTTTCAGAGGACCAATTTGTCCACCATTTCACATCAATCGCTATCTCACAGCCTCGTCTAAATTGAAAGCAGAGTAAGGGAAGTGAGCGAGGATGGAATCTGGCCTCTCTAGTGCCTGTCTTCCTCGCAAATATCACCCGAGGGTGAGAATGAATCAGGCTGAGGGCCCATTTTCCGAGCAATGGCTCGCTATTGTCAGACTGCACGTAAAACTTTGCTTTAATTCTTTCTATCATCACATACATTTATCATTGGGCCTGTATTACCCAGGGTTGTGTGCTAATGCAGTTTTGAAACTGCTGATGTGAGAGGAGGGTCCCACTCAAACAGATGTGAACGGATGTATTTGAGATTTGCTTGGGCCCCAGATGCACACACATTCTGTTTCCCAGCAGATATCCTGAATGGATACTTACACTAAGTGATCTGGATCGGGGGCCTCCCCGCGTCACGCTGCCAGCGCACCTCCGCCCCCCCGAGATGGGAACATTGGGCATGTTAATGGCGAATGAATACCATGTAAGCTCGCATAAGCTACCTCCCCAATGTGGGTCAAATCCATTCAGCAGGTGTCCTAAGGTGGGCTATAGTACCCAGAAAGCAGATATCGGAACTTTCACATCATCTCAATGACCGTTGCCTCGCATGCTCAGGATTTCCTGAACGTCATGTTTTATCATCAGTAATATAAATGCATATATATATAGTAAATCCCCGCGAATATATTGTAATTATACATATAGATTAACTGTGTAAAGGGATGAATAATTAAGATTTTTTTAATGTGTTGAAGAAGTCTCACCACACAAGCTGCATTTGTTTGATTATTTAATTTACTTACCAGTACTGTGGACTTATCATTCTAAAGTTTTGGGGAATAGTTTTTATATATAATATATATGCACAAGCACATAAATTGATCAAGTGACAGAAAGACTTTAAAAAATTTGTAATGTCTTTTCTTAATACATAAACAAATAGAATAATTTTAGCAAAATAAATTAATTCCAATAAATATTGTCTTTTTGTATTCATCAAGTCATTTTGAAATAATATTATCTCCATGTTTCACAATACTAAGCAAGAAAACAGTTTTTGCACCATTCAATATAAGAAGAAATGTTTCATGATAACAAATTAAGCAAGGATCGTGAAACGGAGAACTGGAGTAATGCCTTGCCAAAATTATATATTTATATTCATTTAAATATTTTTATATATATATATATTTTTTTTTAATATACAGGTATATGTCATCATGCTCTATATGCAAATTCTATATTATATTTTAATTATAACAAATTTAAACACACACACGCACACACAGACACATATACTGTATATATATATATATATATATATATATCTGATATATATATATGAAAGTTGTTTAAATTACATAAATGTATATATATAATATATATATATGTGTGTGTGTGTTGTTGTTGTTGCGACTATGTGCTATTTATGGTTGTTAGTGGAAAGATGATGGAATGAATGAAAACTATAAAAGATGTTTTTTGGCGGAATGTTGTAGTTACAGCTCTTTGGTTTGTCCAGGCATGCTTATGTGGCAATGTGGTTACATGCAAGTCATGCTTTTAAGTTAAAAACACAAGACGTGGTCCCATACCTCCTGTAAACCACCGTAACTCAGTTTTGACATATTTGAGCTCAGCATCTCATTAAGGTACCAAAATCACTCCTTCAGGGAGAAGTGTCTCTTATCTCCAAGCTCGCTCCCCTCGAACATTCTGCCTCCGTGCTAAATCTTTTCCTCTATGCATTAGGAGTGATATAAAACACAAAGGCTGAGTATACGGATGACAGTCAGGTCAGTGCCTGAGAGGGGCTCGTATGTCAGCGTGGCGAGATTGGCTCCAGATGCCGTGAAATGTATTACAGACCAACAGTGGCTTTGTAATGTGAACGTGTGGGATGAGAGCCGCATGCTTCCCTCTTGATATGGGCGGCAGACGTATGCCTGGGCCCCATGGTAATTGTCTGCTCCATACGCGCTCTGAAGAAGCTCTCCGAGCACAATAGGTGGGAGGACACGCTGTTGGCTGCTGGGTCTATTCTAATAAACAGGTCTGCTGCACAAGATGTGAGGTTTATGCTGGTGTTAGGCTCACGTAGACAGACTTTTCACAGTCTGGTACTCATTGTAGCATATTCTGGCCAAGATCTGCACACTTACACAAGAAGTTTTCCACCCAACATTTGAAGTAACCAGTTTGCTTTGTTTTTAAATTTAATTTAAGGGAGGAGTTAACTGAAGTGCAGCAGATTATACAGAAAATGTATTATGCTAAGAACAACCTTTCCTCCATGTGCTAGTCTGATGTGACAATAGTTTGGAACTTTTATAAATGTCTTTAATGATCTTTTTTTTTTTTTTTTTTTTATCTTTCCATTGACAAAAGTTATTTAATAAATGTGTCTTATAATGAATTAGGGAAAATAGGGGTAATTGTTAATTTTGGTAATGTTGCCCTTGTTTTTGTTTTTTTCACCAAAAAAATTCACCTGTATTTATTTAAGTGAATTGAATTTCAAGTGAACATGCTTCTATTTAAAATTTTTGTAATGTAATAAAATATTTTTGACAGTGACACAACACCCCACAACAATGCACAACATAATAAAATAATATAACTATTTTATTAGTGAATATTCATTATTATTTTATTATATTTTATTAAAGGCCAAATACACAAATAAAATAGAATATTGTAAAATGTTATTACAATTTATAATAATAGTTTTCTATTTTGATCATTTTTTAAAATGTATTTTATTCTTGTGATTCAAAGCTGAATTACTCCAGTCTTCAGTGTCACATGATCCTTCAGAAATTATTCTAAGATTTGGTGCTTAAGAAACATTTCTTCTTCTTTTTTCTCAGGATTTTTTGATGAATAAGAAAAGATTGCAATTTGTAACAGTCTTACTACACTTGTGATTAAAAAAAAACAATTTAATGCGTAATTTTATTTAGGAAAACATTGACACGCCGGTAATCAAAAAGCAATGAGTCAATCAATATACCTCTACTAGAATTATTAGAAATGCACTCAATATGTCACTCAATACATGTGTGTGCTATGCAATGATATATAGACAGGACAGAGAGGCAGCTCTAGCTTTTGGAAAACATCTATACAATATTCCATGTTTGATTCCAGGGTTAAGGGAAAGTCAAGCTTGGTGGTTGGTAGATATGGTTCTTAATCAGTAGTTAAGCGCAGTGCGGGCCTCTAGATCAGCCATAATGAACGGCATGCTAATTGGACTCTGGCAACCTCTGTCCTCATCTGGCCGCCCTTTATTATGTATGGGTGGAACAGGCAGGAGCCAGGAAGCCCACCACTTCAGAGCACACCGCAACACAAATAAAACTGCACTGATGAGATTAAGCAATTCAAGATGTGTGCGCGTACTTTTTAAGGCAAACAGTGAGAAAGGGACTGTTGTTGCGTCGTGATGTTGGGTCCTCGCGTGCACACCTCGCACAAAGCCACATGCGCTCGGTTCCAGTCAGTAAACAGAGCTGTGTTGTTTTCATTCTGCCCTTATGTGTCACGCAATAAATAAACATTGTTTCCCATAACTGTTATATGGTTTATTTAAGATAAATACAAGAAGCTAATTCAAAATCTTTAGTCTTGGGAGGATGCTCAAGCGACTCTCAGTGATTCATGTTTGGTGAATCCTATTGTTGGCTGGGGGAAGAGTGGAAAATATGAATACAAAGAGTGACCCGGATGTTACAGTGCAGATGAAATGTAATTGAATTTGAATTGTTAGTTTTATGCACAGGCACATTTTACTGAACCAAGCAAGCATGAGATGTTTTTAAAACATTTCACACGGGGCATTTTGGTTCAGTTAGAGGAAACTCAGTGAAACTGGTTCTACTAATTGTAATGTTTAAAAATAAATAAATAAATAAATTAAATAAATAAATAAAAATGCTATCTACTATCTATCTATCTATCTATCCATCCTTTTGCTACTTTATTTTAGTTACTGTAATATTTAAATAAAGTTACTAAAGTTATTAAATAAAGTAATATTTAAATCAGCTTTTATTTCAGTTTTAAATTTACTTTTATGCTATGTGCTTGTTTAGCCTTTTTAATATTTCTAGTTAGCTTTAATGTATTTTATTTTTCCAGTTTTAGTAATTTAAAATGTCTTTTATTTTTTTCTAAAAATAAATCTAATCATCTACTACTATCTACTATCTATCTATTATCTATCTATCTAATCTATCTATCTACTATCTATCTATCTCTCTATCTATCTCTCTGTCTATCTGTCTGTCTGTCGTCTGTCTGTTTTTTCCCCCCTATCTTTGTGAATGTAAGATACAACTTGTAAAATGAAATTTCTTAATTTTAACAGATTAAAAAAGCATGACTGCAATGTTATGAAAATATGTAATTATTACTTAAAACGTACATAACTATAGTTATTAAGGTTACTTATAAAAAATAACATTATCACAACCTTTTTATAGCTAGCTGGGGCTGGGACTGGAGCCCAGAGTTCTAATGCCCAGGCCACCATGGCTTTATAAGTTGGTTTTTATGCTGTTGTCTGGGATTTTGTTTTGCTACTGCTTAAACTGTCTCATTAGAAGACAATTCCTGTGTTTATGTTTGGTGCTTAGAGTGCATGTGCAATTGTTTGTGAAAAAGAGTTTTTACCAGCATGTGGAGAGAGTGCACAGTTCAGTTCTGTCAGTTTTTTTCACACTAGAACGCCAGCCTCATTTTTAAGCCTGTCTGTCAACAGGCGGCCATGCTGACAACACACTATACATACTGGAAATACGGCACAGAAAGTGCTTAGAATTACCACTCACTGAAACGACAGCATCCATTCAGCCTTCAAAGCCTTCAAAGAAATCAATTTTGAGACTTCTCTTGGCTGTGTGATAAAGTGTGACGGATATGATCTTGAGGAGAATGGCTCATCATGAAGTTACTCGTCTAACATATGTCCTGTTATTCATTCCATTATTTGTTTTAACACATGCATATAGATGAAGATCTTGAGTCCTTCACATAATTCATACATTCAAATTATTTAAAGGTGCATTAATAAACTTTGGCCTCTCTATCACATAAAATTGCAAATTAAAATGGCAGAGTTGTTTTTTGATTCACTTTTCTCATGGGTTGTTCTGATGATTTGATGATTTTCTGCCAGGTTTGACCTGACAGCTCAAAATGTAACATTGTATGTTGTATTGTATTGTAGTGAATCAGGGCAAAAATCAAGATAAAATGAATCAAGATAAAAGTTCTGAATAATGATATTTTATTACTCAGTAATAATTTTTTTTTTTTAATATTGAAAACAATAGTTCACCATTAAATTCTGTCATATTTCACAAATATATGTATGTGCTTTGTGTTTTTTTTATTTGAGCAATTAGCATATGTGGTCATTAGCTTAGCAACATTAGTCAAATTACTTGTTTATTTTTATTATTTATATGCTATTATAGTATTAATTAATATTTTGAATTAGCTTCTATTTTTATATTCCCTTTCGCTATTTTTTTTTTTCGCTTGATTTTATATTTGTTAGATCTTGGCTAGGTTGTGCTATTTAGGGTTTTCATTTTATTTTTATTTTTAGTCATTTTAGTACTTCAACTCAAACTTCTTTTATTTCAGGTAGTTGCTAATTCAATATTTACAATTTTAATTTAAGTTTAATATTTAGATTTGATTTCATTTCATTTTATTTTGAGGATCCAGAAAAGCCTTATGTATCCAGCGTGTTGTATCCAGTCTTGTTCACTTACATAGATTCTTTTGCAGTATTTTTGATTCTCAACATGCTTACAGTCTAACATGTACAAACAGTAGAGCAAAATTTTTATATTTATATAACTTTTAGGAATAGAATTGTCAGTACCCTTTATCAGCTAATGACAAATAAAGGCTATTCAAGTCAACACTTATAGAAAACAACAATGGGAAATGTGTACTGTAAAGTAGCCTGTATACTTAACTATAAGTTGATCACCATTAGACATGGACATTGGGATTATTCGACCAATATGGAGTAATCTTCAAGGATACTGTGCATGGAAAGCTAATTTCAAAGTACTGTTCTTGGTGTAAACATGTTGAGTAAAACTTTCTCTTCCTAATTTACATGGTGTGACCTGTGTGGCCTAACAGTATATGACCTTTCAGTGCCAGCTCAGTCACTGCTGTTTGTCCTTCTCACATACAGATAACCAATCATTTTCCATCCTGTTTTTCATTGCTAGCAGGTTTTATGTGAGAAAAAGATAACATTTGACATTTGGTGTGTTATGTTTGTAAGTTCATGTTCGACAGTGTGATGGTCAGCTTTGTTTACACGTGTGCAAATATGGTTTCTTGGCTTTATTTTAGCGAGATTTGAAAATGGTTTCTTATCAAAGGTATGGTCAGACCAGGGCAATATTTTTGTCTAAAGTAACTGGTGAAATGTAATTTGTGGGGGACAGTGTGCATAGTTTGTGTGGCAACCCAAACACGAAGTAACCTAAACGCATATTTCAGCGATGTTTACCGTATAGAATTCAAAGTGGTCTTTATGTTTTAGTCCAGCTGAGTGGAAACAGACATGGCTCTGGGTTATGGAAAAAGAGACTGTGTTTTGGATGACTGTCAAAATATTATCAATCAATATGACCAATCTAAATATTTTTCCCCCACATTGTACATCTGTCTCACTCTGTGTTATACTGATATGCCTACTGGGCTGACCTGACGTCCAGATAAAAGCCCACGACACACAAACAGATCACTTCCCAGACTCAATACTGAAGCCACGGCTCAGAGAGCTTCTATAATCTGACAGAGCTGTAACCAGTAGGATGTAATTAAAGCACCTCAAGCGGTGCACAAAAGCAGCCCCTCTGGAGCTGAGGATATTGTCCATGTGGTGCCTTTAGTTTTAGTTTTTGCATGCAGGGAAAATATGCAGACCACAGTTGGACTTTTTTAATGTTTCATGACTCAGAAATAATTTTTCTGAACCAGGGATTCGGTTTGTCATAATGTATTTCCATAATTTTTTATTTCCATTTAAATCTTACCAAATGCATTGTTGTCTAAGTAGTTAAGGAGCGAACCACTAGACCATTAGGATTTTCAGCCTTAGTTTAATCTTGTGATGTTCCTATACATGTTTACATACATATATAAGAATACATAAATCTATAAATATAATTTTGTAAAAAAAAAATGCTTTTATTTGATCAAAAATACAGCAATATTGTGAAATATTATTCCCAAATTAAATAGAATGTATCTTAAAATGTCATTCTTCCTGTGAGGAATTATTATTATCAATGTTGAAAATGTTTTTGCTGCTTAATATTTTTATGGAAACCTGAATTCATTTTTTCCCCCTCAGGATTCTTTGATGATTAGAAATTGTAATGACACAGCATTTATTTGAAATAGAACTCTTTTGCAGCATTATAAATGTCTTTACTGTCACATCTCATCAATTGAATGCATCCTTGATGAATAAAATATTGATTTTTAATTTTGAATATCGTGTTTTATCGGGTCCACAAAAATTATGCCTGACACAATGCATATTAGAATGATTTCTGAAGAACCTTGAGAACAATTTTTTTTTTTTTACAAATTGAATAGAAATTGGTTTAATGGTTGTTTTTACTTTCACTTTTGAGCCTGCTGAATAAAATTATTTATTAAAACAACTATACTGCAGTTTAGTTATACAGTATACTGTATATGAATTACTTACATTCACATTCTTTCAGTTCAACTAAAACCATGAATAATGTTGCGTATATTCTTTCTTAACACAATGTAATTTATTTATTTATATTTTGACACTCCAAATTTTATGAAACTGTAAATCGGTTAGGAGACCAGAAGAAAATTCCATTCCTGGGGCCCAACATTTGATGCTATATCCTACTCCTGGTCACAAGTAACACAGTCCTCTCTGTTTATGGAGATGTATATGAAGCATTTCACTACATTGTGGATGTGGCAATGGTTGTCATAATAATCGCGCTCAGTGTGCAAGTTTCCAACCAAAGAAACACAACTGTATCTGAGCATTAAGATGCCTGAAACCCTGTCTTACGAAAGCTGTAATTATTTCATGTAGCCTACAATATTCAGCAAAGTTTGGCATGTTTGGCAGTATTTTCTCACAATTTTTGTGTTGTAAAAATGTATTATTATAGATTTTATATTTAAAACTGAAAAAGAGAGTAGAAGGAGAGAGAGAGTATATTTTGTCCAAACACTCAGCGGTAAATCAGCAGTCAGTAAACTGGGCCAGTTCTATTGTTGGTGCCTTGCAGCAGAAAACAGAGTCACTCCTCGCATTAGTATTCAGGACTGGACTCATTACAATTCAGACAGTTTTCTTGCCTTCTGCATGTCTGCCTGTACACTATAAATTAATTACTAACTTTACAAAACCCAGATATCACTGATCTAATGAATAAACACTGACTTTAGAACAGGTTTGCATACATGCATAAGATAAACAGTCAAACATTTACTTGAATAACCAGACAAATACTATTCATTTTTATATCAAAAGCCTCCATTTTAACAGACACTTTCGGGAACAGAATAAATTAACCATGGGGTGACAAATATGCAGTGTATTTCTTATTCGGGCCAACAAAGAAGGAACAAAAAAGTACTTAGTGCACCTTTAAATCATTGGTTAATAATAGTCAAACTGCAAACTACATACAGTACATGCAGGTGTTTTTTTAAAGCTTGTAAATGACTATCTGAGTATTCAAAAAGAGTGAGTTTTGTTTCCTATGTGGGAAAGCAAAGCTTTTAAAAGCTACATGCCCTTGGAAAACTTCCTCATGTAATGCTTTTACTGTAATGGGTCTTAGGAGGGGAAGTTGTAAGTTATCAAAAAGCAATTTTGTGAGCTTCCTCAGAGGTGCTAAATTCTGCATTAGACTCCAATTTCTTCATGAAAGACTAAAAAAAAACCTTAAGGTAACTTGATTATATTTCTGTGAAGGGTCTTGTATCTCAGGCATCAGTGTTTACAGCAAACAGAGCCTTAATGTGCAATAATGTGTTTTTTAAATGCAGTTTCAGGCACCGATGTCCTTTTCTTTCTTTTAAACATACAGCAAGATCAGCGTGAGTTTACATTTATGTTCTTAGCAGATGCTTTCAGACCAAAGTGACTTAAAATAAAGTGCACAAATCATGTTAATGGTTATGTCCATGACAGATAATTGCCATTCATGTGATTTGTGCACTTCATTGTAAGTCGCTGCAGCGTCACAGGCTGGTTAATCTCTGGTCTCGGCTCAAAGTAACACACCATTACCTGCCAACACCTGCTGTCTTTCTCTTCCTGAACTCTATACCCCGTGAGAGTTCAGTTCACGCTCACCTACATTCACTCTAATGCATAATGCATTACTCATCTTGCCCTTTAAAAAACTAATTTATTAGCCATATACAGTATGCAAGCTTATTTGACTCTCACAACCAGATAACTGGGTCTCTTGCAGTTAATATCGATCTCTAGGCATAGATTGTTTTCCGTTTCTCAGATATCTGAAGAGCTTAATTACAGGTGTCATATGATGCGATTTCATTTTTTTCTTTTCTCTTTTGAGTGTTATAAGCTCTTGGTGCATAAGAAGATCTGTAAAGTTGCAAAGACTAAAGTCTCAAATCTCAAAGAGATATTCTTTATAAAAGAGTCAGCCACGCCATTCCTAAAATGGCTTGTTCTAACACCCCCACATATCTACGTCACG
This sequence comes from Sinocyclocheilus anophthalmus, assembly GCA_018155175.1. NCBI lineage: Eukaryota > Metazoa > Chordata > Actinopteri > Cypriniformes > Cyprinidae > Sinocyclocheilus > Sinocyclocheilus anophthalmus. Next base: position 10,234 of record JADLZN010003353.1, read on the forward strand.
ATCTGGCAAGATTTGCATAACACTGCCCAAATGTTCACGCAAAGAAGAAGGCGTAACTTTTATTCTCGCTTTAGTATTGTTGCTGCCGCCATGTTGTGAAGGCGCTGTGTGTTTCGTTGTGTTTCTTTGTTTGGTCTTCCAAAAGAGGATTATATCTGCTTCGTCATGCCTGGAGCTGATCTGTGCTGGTCGCTGAGGAAATACTACAACTTTGCGCTGTGGATCGCCGGATCGGCTTTCACCGTGGACGAAGCGGAGTCCAGCCCGGGGTCGTCACATGTGGTTGCCGCAAGCCTCCTTCGTCGAATCTGCCGGCCGCGCCGTTCTCAAGCCCGCCGCCTCTGCTCACTCTAGCCCTCCGGCCGTTCCTTTCTCTAGCCCCCGGCCTCTGCTCACTCTAGGCCGCCGTGTGGTTACGCTGTGTTTCGTTTGAAAGCGAAACTACTTTGTTTGACCATACAAAAATGGACATGACTAGAAATCAGTGGTTAAGATGTATTTACACACTGTTCCGGAACAGTTCAACCCTAATATTCAGATGTGTGCAGCACATTTTATGGAGGACCGTTTCCTGATCCTGGGAGAGTAGACTACAATGCCGGCTGTTCTGACTCACAGACTGTAAGTACGTTTTTTATATTTAAAGCGAGTTTTTTGAGCAGTGTAGAGTAGCGCTTGTTGTTTGTCATTTCTCCGATCACAAATGCAGACATGGTTTTATGTTTACGCGGCGCGATGCAACGCAACTCGTAAAAAGACAGTATAAGTCATTATAATCCATAAGTATGTCACTGGATGCAACGAATGCCTCGTTTTGTTTATAATGGGTTTTCATGTTTTTGGATCGTTGCTCCGGCCTGACAGGGCATCATCACCGTATGGTAGGGGCGTAACATTTCCCTCACACGCTTAAGGTATTCGGCCAATCAAAACGCACTGGATAGCGGCCAATCACCACACCTTGCTTTCAGCCTAGAGCTTTGTAAAAATCGACGCGTGTTCATAAAGGAAAACAATAATGTACAGTATGTGGAAAATAGTTTTTTTTAACCTTAAACCGCATAAACCCATTTCATAACACCAAATACATAAAATAATGTTCCTTTTAGCAACATCATATGACCCCTTTATTGTGACTTTTTTAAAGCTTTTCTTTTTTTTTATCTTTGAAGTAACGGTTATTTACTTTCCTGTTGTCTAAAGTACTCTCTTTGGACGCTCAAAATCGTGAAAGTATTGCAATTACTACGTTTTATTAACAATTTGAAAAGACAGATTTCATTATATGTCAGAAAGTCTGTTATTTCTTGTGATGCACAGTTTTATAGTATGTTACGAGCTTCTTGTGTTGAGTAGATTATCATCTACATTGCAGATCCTTTTTATGAATCAGTCACGAATGGTTCACACATTTATCTGAAATTATTATTGTGATCAGTTTGAATGAAAAGGTTTGTTTCAAATTCTAATCATAAGCTCTGAAAGAATCACGGAAATTCAAAGTGTTTGGGTGTCTGCAACATATGGTTTAAACTGACCTGAGAGTGAATCCGATTACAGATTTTCATTTTTCAATACGTACCTTCCAGATTCCTTTTGGTTCTGTCAGTGTTGATATCCTATCCGTACGCTCATCCCGAAAGCTCCCCCGCAAAATGCTCGGTGCTGTCGGGTGATCCTGACACGTTGTGTGTGTGTTTGTGTATGTGTGTGTATGTGTGTGTGCATCGTACAAAGAGCAGTAGTATGCTCTGTCTGTGGTCTACAGGATGATTCAGCTTTCCATGTGGTTCCTCTGCCAGACACATTAGCTTCAATCTGCTGGGAATCTCATCACATGCTTCTTGGCTTTATGATGGCATGCTGCTCATCAGAACCAGCGCTGCTCCACTGCTGGTTGTAAAAACCTTCATCGTAAAGGTTTGGGTCTAGAAACATCCCACATACCTCTGTAGCCGCTCTGTTGAAGAGTGTGTCATGTTGTCAGCGACAGTTCAAAGGGTGCCAAACCCTGGATATGCAGAAATGATTGATGGGAAGGTTTGATTGATCCTTGGTGCTTAGTGTTATGTGCCGCCACCAAAGCTGTCAATCATTTTTTCATCCAAAAATTTGAAGTGTACTTGGCTATGAGAGAATTATGAAACATTGACAGTTGTCGCTGTTAATGGCCTATGAAATGATCCTGTCATCACCAGTAAACAACTCTGCATTAACTAAGAAAGTGAGTTAATGCAATAAACATTATTTTGCTTTTTGCTGTGTTTACGGGTCAAAACCTTTGTATGTTGCACAGTAATATTAAGGTTTATTGGTTTAAGATTTATTGCACTAATATCTTTTTATGTAATGAGGCACCATTAAATCTTACATCTTCATCATACAGCCATTTATTTATGAGACAAGCATACAGAAATTGTTTGGCCATAACCTGCCTTGGTTCTATGATAGAGTTGTTGAATGTTTGTTTTTTTAGATGCAGGTGTTGCACTCAAAAGGGGAGGCAGATGAATGCAAGCTAGATAAACATGACTAAATGATTGGAAATATATAAATACAGTATTCGCTTCCTTACAGAGCATTTAGTTTATGTCACAGCCTGGCAAAAACATGAAATGCCAATATGCAAATGTATGTTTCCCCCCCCCAAAATGTGGTTTTTATCCAAAGCCACTTACATTGCATTCAATTCAACACATTTCTGATAGAGAAAACTGAGAGAAAAAAAGCTATGGTAATTCACTTTTAATTTTGGCGTCACTGTTGATGACTCTCTGTGGGGGTAAATACAAAAATGCTAAATATCAATCTCTAGATCCAAAAGACCTGGAGGTGTCAAAAATCCGCTGGATGACACAAAATGACACAATTTGCATCATCTGGCTGACATTTGCAGAGAAATAAAGGGATTTCTGGGTGCAGGTAAAACAGAGATAGACTACACATTGTTCATTTACATATGCCAACATTGTAACAATACAAATCTACAAACTTAAAATGTACTAAAAGTCACAAAACTCCCATTTTAAACTGTTATGTTTATTTCCTGCAACCAACAACCTAGCAACCATCCTAGCCTATAAATAAAATCTAGATAACTTAATTATTCCAAATGTCTTGTAGTCACCCTCTCTCGGTCCCAGGCTTGAAGGTCAACACCAGCGAGTCTGCTGACCCACTTTTCTATGAGGCACCAAAAGGAGTGCCCGGCCAATGACTGGAAGGCATTCTGCAGCGCACCATCTGTGCACATGGATAGGTCAAATGTCAGCATGCCTGCTGAATCACACCTGGGAAATTTCCTAAAATGTGATGGATTAGAGAGAATCACTTAAAGCATACGTTAGTAGACCATCATGGTGCATGGACCGAAGATACTCTCATCAATGTAAACTAGCTTAGTTTTCCTTTTTATACATATTCCTGGTCATACTGTAAACAATTCATCACTGGATGTTATTCAAAAGAAAAAAATGTCTTAAAGACTCCAGGATAAAAATTACTTTCCTTTTCAGCTGACATCACCAATGCCTCTTATTTTTCAACAAACCATTTACTTTTTAACGTCCATGATTTCTCGACAGATAAAATCAAGTTCCGTCTTACTTCTTTTTTCATTGAACATTCTGTTCAAGTTGGAAATGTGTCATATAATGGGGGAATTACTCACTGCGTCTATAAGGTGTGTGTGTTAGCGCCCCCCGCTGGACTCGAGAGTGGAGCGGCGAGAGGAGGGAACATAATGCGGGGGAAATTACTCACTACGTCTATAAGGTGTGTGTGTTAGCGCCCCCCGCTGGACTCGAGAGTGGAGCGGCGAGAGGAGGGAACATAATGCGGGTAAATAATTATAATTGCGCTGATTTTTTTTCTTTTAACAACCGATCTGCACAAATAAATGAAAGGACTTAAAATTATAGACCTCCATGGTATTCGGATCAACACCACATCTTCCGGATGAGGATTTAGAGAGGAAACAACAGAGTCATATGTTTCAGTAAAATCACACAGGTTATAATAGGAAGGGCCAGTCCCCGAAGGGTGCCATTACTTCCACAAAAATACCTACGGTTCAACCGAGCCGGTGTCCTCTGACAAAATAATGCTACCTAATCATTAGCTACCAACACCTGGATTATATGTTATGTTTAGGTTGCGGTAAGGGGTACATGGTAATAAAGCCTCACCTTATGCAGTCATGCTGAGCTAAATCTGCTAGAAGCACCGAATATAGCTATCGAATTATGCACCATCTGTTTTATGGAGGTATCTCATCTGACAGGGTTGCAGCAAATCGTCAGCACGAGCCCACCCGACTGTTCTTGCCCACCCAACCATAATCAGATAAAGTTTGTGCAGGATTAAACCCATCTTAAGTGTACCGTGTTTGTGAGAAGTATTAGAGTTTCTTTGAGACTGCCCCAACCAATCTAAATAACACCAGAAAATTGCAGCGTTTTTCTTTTATTAGCTGAACGCAAAGCGCGCTGAATTCACGAGGCTTCAGCCCAGTCAGCAAACAAATTTGGCCCAGATTTGGCATGCATCTGGCACAGCTGGCATTCATCCGGCACTGGCATACAGCATGTGGGCCAAACATGGCGTGGGTTTGGCAGAGATGGTACCGGGTTTAAGACGGCACACAAGACATGGGCCAGATGTCAAATATAGATATGTGGGCCACATAAGTATGGCCGATCTTGACCCAAATTTAAAATCCATTTCAAATATTTTTGAGTAAAATCCCAATGTTTTCCCATACAGAAAGGTAATATATTCACATATATGTGAAACACTGTTAAATATATTGAAATATATTTTTAAAATATATTTTTAAAATGCATAACATAAAGCTCATGTTGCGTGTTTAATTATGTGTTTACATATGTGAAATTATATTCATGCCTCATATGATATATGATATTATAGCTTATATTATAGAATAGTATATTCTGTTGGTATGTATATATATATAACTGACTTCAAACAATGTTTTGCATTTACTGCTTTCATATTCTCATTCAATTTACAGTTTGATGTAGGCCTACTATCCACTTAAACAATACATGATGAAGTTTCAGGACATTTTATTTGACTTGTATGCACTATTTATGTAAATGCGTAACTTTGATGTGTTTTAACGGGCGCGCGCGTTGAGCATTCAAATCGCATTTAAACTGGAGCGGAAGGCGTTACCATGGAAACGGGCGTCAACTCACTCAGCTGACAAGTAGCAGAGTCCATATCTCTGCTGTTTTCACTGCTTGTAAGGTAAGTTTAGTCGCTAATATTACACAAATAATACATACAACCATTCCTGACACTTTCATAAATGCAATTGACACGTTTCTGTTGTATCTTTACAGGAATGGATTAGTGTCTTCAAAAAGACCATTAGCATCACAACCGTTAACTAGCTATAGAGGCTAACTATTAGAGGTAAGCTAACTATAGATTTGAGCTCTTATTAATGAAAGTTTGAGCTTTTAATCACATTTTATGTGTAGATCAGCGGTTTTGATAGTTTGTAAATGTTTTGCTGGTACTTTGTCAATAGATAAATGGAAGTAATAAGCTAATTAATTTAAGCTAAAAGTCTGCACTGTGGGGTCAATCGGTGACGTCAGTTACATGAACTAATGGGCTGAAACTATTTCAAACACGTTTTGAACTTTCATTGCAAACAAATATTGATCAATTGTACTGTGATTTCAGGAGCATCAGAAAACCCTAAAATGGGAAGTTACAAGAAAATGTGTAATGGGAGCTGCTGACAGAGATACAGGAAACACAGGTGATCTGAGAAATCTTATTAAATAACTTTATGCATTTTTCACAATATATTTCAACTATATCATCATGTATCTGTAAAACCTAAAAATGTGAATCCTGATATCTTAAGATTTTTTTGTATATTATTATTTCTCTTTTCTGCATTTCACCTCTGCTGTAGTTTTGTTTATTTCTAATAAACCTGACATTTTATACTACATATTGTTGGCTCCATGACAAATTTGTTCCTATATTCTTCCATGCTGATGACCTTGCTGCAGAGCTGGAGCGGATCTCCTGTCGAAGAACATCTCCAAGGCACTATGAACCATCTGACTAGTAAGTAAAATCTCAAACATTCAAAAGTTTATCAAATATTCAAAAAAATATATCAAATAAATATCAAATATTTCCTGTATTTCCTACAAGGCCATCTTGTTTAACTCTGAACTGACACTTCATACACAACAACCTACAGAAGGGTCCATCATAATTCGAAAAAACACACAGATGATAATAAAAAAAAGATATTTGAAATTAAAATTATTAACTGTAAGACAGAACCAGAGTACTGTGAGCGTACCTCACTTCAAACTGTAACGGTCTGTATGTATATTATTTTCTAAACTTTAGTGAAGTGTTTGTTCAAGTAGACTTTGTTGCTTGTGGAAACCTCATGTGAGCCTGAAAGGTGCTTAAAACTTAAAATCTTATTTGCACTCTTGAAGACTGTTCACCAAAGACTACATTTCAGTCCGGCAGAATTTTCTGCACACTTCACCACCTAGGCCAAAATGAGCATTGTGAATGTAAAAGGCTCACACTACGTTGTTTGTTTGAATTGAATTTCAGGGCAGTCCGTGAAGACAGATAACCTGGACAGATCCAGATGATTCCATATCCAGCCTCCACACCAGACTTCTCACTCACAAGAATTGCTGTCTACTAGATATTATGTGTACTCTTCATACTTAGGTGCATGCAGATATTATTCAGGGACATGAACACTTGAATATTGCAAAAATAGAGAAAGTACCTTATTTAAAAATTTTGTGTTAATTGCGTAAACATTAAAAATATATATATATTTTTACTGTTTTTTGTTTTGTTTTCCAAAGCACCTAAAAGCCAATTCACACTGCCATACTCCAACAGGGTGAACACACTGACCAAGCAAAACAAATAAGCATGTTAGGTGTGAGATTCATTCAACTTGGTTTGCTGATTAAATATGATTAAATATTTGTTCAGAATACTGTCATTGTTGTGACTATTCATCTGGGAGGAGTGTGTATCAAGTGGCTTGGTTATTGTTTTGTTGAGGCTGACATGTGGAACCCATCTGGTCCAGCATATAGGGCTAGCTATGGTCATACAGGTGGCTGAGATATGGCTCTGTCATGGCCCATTTATGGCCCATATTTTGTCTGCCAGGTTTAGTTCACCTGGATCAGGCTCAGGTGTGGCTCAGTTTTGGGCTTTCTTTTTAAAGATTGGTGATCTGGTTTACTTAAGTTTGTGTTTTGGTTCCAATGTTAAATTTTGATCTGGCCCAATTCAGGGCCAGTTATGGGTAATTAACTTGGCTGAGACTTGGGCCAGTAATGGCCCATGTGTGGCCCTTGTCTGGAATCCAGACCTGGTCCACTCTAGTACCGTAATTCATTGCGGTATGTGGGCCAAGCAAAAGCTGGTTGTGTGGGCCGGAGCTGGGCCGGAGAAAAATTGCTATGTGGGAGTCTGTTGCAGAAAAGCAGAGGCTGACAGCAAGCAAAAACAGGCAGAAATATGTTTGCAAGTTACAGGGAGATTAATACATGAATATGTACCATAGCCTATCATTGAAATGACCTGAGCAGTTGAATTAATGCTCTATAAAACCCACTCATTCAATAACATGCATTCATTGCATGAACGGGGCAAGACAAACATTTAAATTAATGTAGGCTAAACAGTTCAGTGAAAGCTTACCCCTTTTGATTTGCTGTCAATGCTGAATGTAAGAATGAAAACTGAAAGTAAACAACACTGAAATAAGAGCTTGTATGGGAGGTGTGTTCGTCGTTACTATAGCAACAGTCAGCTTGACCGAAATATCCAGTGAAGCAAACCATTCGACTTTTGTGTGAAATTCCACCGTTTTGAATTGAAAGGAGGTCTGTCATTTATGCGATTCGTGTAATTCATAATTATTGTGATGACAATAGCGTTGTTCTGTTTTGGGTTTTCAACATTAGGAATACAACTCAAATTGAATGGGTGTATATTTTAAAATAAAAAATATTATTTGTAATTCAGATTGATTACTTAAAAAAATCTTATTCTTGTTCTTTTGTCTTCTTTGAATTTATTCCACTAAATCCATTTAAATCCTTTATTTATTTAGTTCCTTTACCATTACCATAGTGGTCTGGTCTTTATATTTTCTTCAAAACAATGGTCCCCCCAATGTTCTAGACATGACATTTAAATTTACATTTAGTCATTTAGCAGATGCTTTTAACCAAAGCGGCTTACAGTAGGGCTGTCATATAGGCCTATGTGCATTTTTAGATTTAACATTTTTAGTTGAAAATAATCACCAGTGTAGAAACAATGAAACTATTCAATAAAGAAAAAAAAGGTTATTTTGTTGTGAAAGTGCATGATATTCTAGGCTGCCCATGAAAGCTTTTTTTCAGTGTACATATAATATAGTTAATAGAGTTATGTAGCAAATATCTACATATATATACAGTGGGTATGGAAAGTATTAAGACCCCCTTAAATTTTTCACTCTTGTTATATTGCAGCCATTTGCTAAATCATTTAAGTTATTTTTTTTTCCTCATTAATGTACACACAGCTCACCATATTGACAGAAAAACACAGAAGTTTTGAAATTTTTGCAGGTTTATTAAAAAAGAAAAACTTAAATATTACATGGTCCTAAGTATTCAGACTTTTTTTTGCTGTGACACTCATATATTTAACTCGTGCTGTCCATTTCTTCTGATCATCCATGAGATGGTTCTACACCTTCATTTGGGTCCAGCTGTGTTTGATTATACTGATTGGACTTGATTAGGCAGATACAGCATCTGCACCAGCTAGTCAGGACACACATCACAGGCACTCTTCCTCAAAATCTGACGAACAACAAACCCTGAAATGTACACAAGGGCATTGTCCACAAGGCTCCCAAGACGGGTTGGCAGGTAGCTGTGGTCACACACAAGTGCAGAGATGTTTACAAAAGGGGATGGAAGGTCTTCAGATTCTTCTGCTGCTAGAGTCGACGACATCTCAACAACCGATAGGGACACGGTCTCATTCTGTTCTACCACATTTCCTGAAATGCTTGGTGAGCCATGAGATGGCGGAAAATGCCCTGGAACTGGCCTGCAGTAGGATTGTTATTCCAGCCTCCTAAAAACAAACACAGACACATTCACAACACTTAAGGAATAGTTCACCCAAAAATTAATTTTGCTGAAAATATACTCACCCTCAGGCCACCCAAGATGAGTTTATACTTTTTTTATCAGACTAAAATATCATTAGATGTAGAAAGTCGTATATATATATCTTGGCCTCGGTGGAGTAACAGGTAGGTAAACGAGCAGATTGTGGAGTAACAGGATAGTAATCCAAAGAAAGGCAGTAGAGCTTGGGTGAGACAAAGCCGCTAGCATTTAGGAGTAAGACTGCATGGGTGTTTGAATCGGGATTTGAATTAATCAAGCATTTAATACTGATATTTGCACTTTTCAAATGATTTTTTTTAAATATATTTGCAAATTTCAGAAATCCTTACCTGATGCCATGATAGAATTTAAGAGGGGCTCCAAGTGATCCTGGCTAAGTCGATAGGTGCAGACATATCGCTGAAATTGAAGCAGCTCAGGAATCAACAACATGAGGGTATCAATGTTGATGATGAACCCCATGACAGACAGGTACCTTCAAAAGAAAATGTTTTGTCAATGTCAGTATTGTCAATATGGCAAAATCAAGATACTCCAAAGGTAGCACTGTGTAATTTTGCTCACTGAAAGCTGTAAATGGACTTGATCTAACAACAACACAGGGTGACAGGCTAGGGCAGTGACCAATAGATGGCTATAATAATTGAAATTGTGCTCCATTGTAAGATCAGTCAACGAGATTGATAACAGGACAATGATACATTAATTGTAAAATCCAAAATGTTTGGAGCTTTTGGGAAAACATTCAGGATGGCTACCAAGAAGCCACCCCACTGCAATGTCCCTGGTTGGTAACTGCATTTTCAGAGTACATAAAATTATAAAATGTAAAGTGAATACTGCAAAATTACTGCATGCTCCTTAAGAGTGTAAATTAGTTAAAGATGTTATTTTCATTATACCAGAGTAGAAACTGAGTCTCTCTTTCAGATCTTCATTTATGAGGTTCTTTCCCTGCAGATCCTCTAGATCATCACATACAGTCTTCTTTGCCCTCCGTTCCCGGTCCTTTACATTCCTCAACTCGTGCTCTAGTCTCTCCAAGGCTTCACAGAGTCTGGTCTTTAGACCAGTGGGAGATGCAGGCACTGCATGGGGTGGTCCTATTAGAGAAAAGAATGAAAATATTTTGAGTAATGTTAATTTCACACAAAACACAGCCTCAGCAGTTTGGGGCATAACTAGCACAATGTTCTGTCAGCTGGCTTGTATTCTTAAACATGCTGGTGTTGAATATGCCTCCCTGGCTGACGCTGACACACACTCACACACCCTACCCTCTCACACACACACACACACACACACACACACAAACAAACAATCACCCACAAACCCACTGTGATAGCAGTGGGATTGAGGGGAAATGAGGTAAAAGGACTATTCTCAGCAAAATTATCATTTACTCAGCCCCCTTCCATCCCAGATGTGTAAGACTTGTTGATTTGAACACAGATATTAGGATTTTAGAGTTTTTAGATGAGTAGGTTGATAGAATGAAAGGAGACAAATTGTGTAAAAATCTCCAGTTCATGATCAGGCGAACAATGAAAATAATACACATACCATCTGAGATGAAATTAGAGTAAATAAATTACAACAATTTTTCATTTTTGTGAGGAACAATTGTTTAAATCTCGTTACCCCTCAATCCCACTGCCATCAGTGTTTGTGTGTGGGTCAAAGACGAAGTGTGTTTCCAGCATCAAAAAAATAAAAGTATAATTTCCCCAATATTTTGACATTTTATTGTCACAAAAGTTATTTGAAATCTGAAAGTAGACAATTAAATTGCATTTAAGATGTTTTTTATGCATTTAAAAATGACATTTGTAAATGTAATTTGATGCGGACAACAAAATGGTGACAAAAAACAAAATCTGGTCTTTGACCCATGTATATCATTCAATGTGTGCAGGTGTATATGCGAATGTGTCTGAAAACAGTGGCAGAGAGAAACAGATAGGATTTAATATGACCATAGCCATAATGCTCACAGTTGTTCTAGTCTTAACTAGTACAAATACTCACAACATTAGTCAGAGGAGGTTCCATCAGTCCACTGACCAGCTCTCCTCAAGGCCTCTGTTTTCCTGCTTGCCACAGGCTAAAATAAATATTAAATATATGTCACTATTTAATGACAAGCTATCAAATCCTTATAATCCAGTGACGATAAAACCTACTCTTTGTAGATGAGGGGGAAAGCTGAAGATCGATGGTTTAGCTCCATCCCTAATCCTCACAATTGGACCTGTCCTGTCAAAGTCCGGCTTGAAGTGTTCATTGCATAGCACGGAGGACTCGCTTCTCTTCTTAGAGCTACTTCCCACTGCCTCCTCAAGTCTTTGTTTTTGGGAAACCTTCAATGTGTGAGAAGAGTTATCTAACGTCAGCTAGCCAACTACTAACGGTTAATTAGATTCATGCTGCTTAGCCGAAACGAGTAGGTCGGCACAAGAGTCAGTTTTGAGAAAAAAACAGCAATATAAATGAATATCTCGATTACGGGCAATTTAGTTTATGATATATAATTTACCATACGCTAAAACTATATAAGAAATAATGTAACATTTCTGGTTTCCTAGACTCGCAGCTAAATAGCGATGTCGCTAGCTATTAATAGTCTGACTCCGACGGTCAATTACTGTCAAGTTGTGTCAACATAATGTTTTAATGACCAAATACAACCAGATCAGTGTCAGTCAACAACTTTTCAGTCTTACCTGTGTAAAGTAATTCCCCGAGGCCTATTTTCAATTGTGCGGCGGTTTGTACAGCCCCAAGCAGCACACGACTGAGGCATTTTCTCGAGTCCACTTATGAGAATGATGGCAAAGATGCCCGCACCAAGATGGCGGCGACGTTGACGTACGATCCAGCGGCCAATGAGGCGTCTAGGCATTTATATGTCTGTGGTCCTAATGGTGTATTATCAGACTGCAGATAGCTAGCATGTCTTGCTAATAAGTTGCTGTCTTTCTGTAAAGGGAGTGTTTAATGCTTAGCACATAACTCAGTTTGAGTGTGCACATTGAGCGTAAAAGATGTTGTTACTTTTGTGAATAAATAGTAATGTTTCTCTATGCACGTGTCATAACATTTCGTTTTGTTTTATATATTCATTGTTCTTAATAAACTGCACGTTGACGCAAATCAGCGCCTCTTTGAGGAGGCATCTCACCTATACAAAATGTTACCATGGTAACCATGGTTTCCGCCATAATGCCCCTCACAAAAAAAAGACATTCTCCCGAAATCCTCAGAAAAGAAAAGAAGAAGAAAAACTGAGCAGAACTTGCTCACGTGTTCCAGCACAATCCCACAGGATTTGCGAGTGGGATTTCCTGCACGACTGGCGCAGGAAACCTACTGTGCAACTTCTTCAACAGGAACCTCAGAGAACAAGTAGTGAACTGTGCTTAAAATAAATAAAATAGTAATAATAAGGTTATAATATCTTACATGATTTGAAGAACAACCGAAATTATGTTATGTAAAATTACTTTTTGGGCAATGTTGCCATCATCGGGCAACCAGGTGAGACACAGGGCCCACGACCGATCTAAAATATCCAGATAGACATTTGTTATCCATTCTCAATGTGAAAGTGCCCAAGCAACATTGTTCAAAAAGAGTTGCCCTGTGTATCATCAGCCTTACAGTATATTTGGTGTCCGAAGTCATAATTTTTTTCAGCTTTTTTTTTTCAAATGCTTATATTTGTAATTATTTTAATAATTTATTACTTATTGTTATGAATTACAATGTGTTACAGTCTATAACAATATAATATTTTTTGCAAAAAGTGTCTTTAACTGAAAATCATGATTTCTTGTTGTCCGAGTTAGTCAGTGCATTTTTTCCATCATGTATCATTGTCATCAAAATATTTTATTGTACTCTTCTTTTTGTAATATTGCATTCATTTTATTTATAAAAGCCCTAAATACCAATTTAATTAATTCTACTACATTAATTTGTTTTAAAATATCTTTTTTTCTTATAAAAATGTGTGTCCATAAACCTTGCGTCAACTCTGTTACCGTACCACACTTTGCCTTTAAATTAGTGGAATTATCTCCCACAACCATGTAAGATACAGGAAATGATGTCACTTCCCCTCACTGATAAGATCTGAAGCACTAAATAGTCTGTGTGCTCTCTCTGAGAAAATATTTTAATCTAAAAAGTTCTTATACCAAGAGTTTTTTTTTTTGAAGATCATCAACACTGTTACCACAATATCAAAGGAAGACAGAATGTATTACTGATCACACAGTGGGTTATTTAAAAGTCTTTTAATTATGATTTCATTAGTGCCATGTGCTCTTACCATTTATGCTAGCAAGTGGAGTTTTTTGGCAAATAATAAAGAAAATTGTCAATTCTGTTACCATCAAACTCTGTTACCAAGGTAGAGTAACAAAGCTGACAATGTGGTAACAGAATTGACAGTCCATCGGACAATCCTGTCAATTCTGTTACTTAAAGGGTCAACTCTGTTTATGAACTATTTTCACACACACACAAAAAAAAATACAGTTGTTTAGAATCTCATAAACATTATTGAAATATTTTGCACCCTTATAATATTTCAACAGCATTTTTTTTAACTGGATATTGTATATAATACATTTTCAGATGAAAAATATTTGCTCCAAGTGGACAGTTCTGTGAAGACCTCGTTTTTTTTTTTTGTTTTTTTTTTTACTTTTAAGTATGCATAGGTAAATATTACCTACGTTTCAAGTGTTGGAATGTAAGGACTGTTTAATGATACAAGAAGGATGTTTCCTTTTATGATTTATTGTTATTTCTAAACATTGCCTAATTTGTCCGTAACAGAGTTGACAAACAATACCATAAAGACATGTTTTTGTTTTTGTTTTTCATTAAAAGTGAAAAAAGGAAGTAACTTGTGTTTGGCAAGCACTGAATTATTCAAATTGAATATGTGTTCAATAAAATACTGGAAAGAATGTCTGTTAGTGAACAGCTCTTTTCCCCTTAACTTTCTGAAATGTTGAATCACCCAGACGTCGTTAAGATGTAAGTTTTACATACATTCTAAGTCACAAACATCTTAAAGACATCTTCTAAAGATCTCTATGACATCTGATAGGAAACGTCCCATAGACGTATTGCAGATGAGCCTACAACATATAGCTACTGTAAAGTAAAATGACCTGTATAATATGAAAATACATTTTCTTAGAATAAATAACGCGACAAATATTTGCTACATAAAAACAAAACGGTGCATTGTATTGCCATCATGTGGTTTATGGTTACCCGTCTACCGCAGGGCTTTGTCTCGTTAAGTCAACACTAATCGGGCATAATGTCTTTCATTTGTCTCATTGAAGGGGGAGGGGAATGAAAGTATAGAGGAAGAGAGGGGGATTTAACATTCACAAAAAAGGCGACACCAACAGAGAATGCGCGATGGAGAAAAACGAGTAAGTATATAACCGATTTAATATCGCAAACGTATTAAATCGAGATCCGCACGTGCATTTATCGCCATGCTGGTTTACGAGCAAAGCGCTCGCGTTTGTTAATTTGAGTGGACTAGTTAGTCTTCGCTTTGCCGGGGCTACTAGTTTGCGCAGTGCTTTCAATCAGCGATGGTCTTAAAGAAAGAAAACGCGTTTGGCGTATGATAAACTAATTAATGTAACAGAGCAACAAAGCGACCTGTTCGGCTACGTGTGTGAACCGATCAAATGAAGCGTGTTTTGTCTTAACATGAAAATAGCTTAAAAAAATGAACTGTTTATTTAACCTTGTTTTAACGTCGCGCTGGACCAGGTGCAGCTTCTGTTTGCATTCCGCGATTGCCATTTTAATGCACGATGTTCGTAAGATACGTAGCTTTTTACCAACCATAGTCTTTCATTCAGTTTCAGAAAAGATGTGTGCTAAAATGTCCCCGGTTTTACTAGTAATGCATTTGTTTACATTCACAATCACGCAAAATATGACACCGTGGTAACATAACGAACGAAAATACGCATACATTTATTATTCCACGAGTGCCACTACAGGTTTATGGCATCTGGATGATGCATGAGGCATAAGTGTAGCCTATTTTCCCAGCGGAGGTATCTTTCATTGAACAGAAGAGCCCAATGTGATGAGGCGACGGTACGGCGGAACGTTTTGCAAAGTGACAAAGCAGCATTATTGAAAATAGACACTGTATTGCTACAGAGAGGTCTAGGTATTATTTATTAAAAACAAAACAAGATAATAAGCATGCCACATATGGACTCTCTGTACATCATGGAGTGAAAAGTGGGAGTGCTGGGATTGAGGAGGGAAAGCCATGTGTGTTATGTTAGGCACTGAGTACAGAGGGGGGATTGTCATGTAAAAGTAGGCCCAGCTGTGGAGAGGATTTTGTGTGCTTTATTTCAGAAGGGGGTGGGGGACTGGGGGTGCATGTCAACTGGGCATGTGAATCGCATCCAAATGGAATTGGCTCTTTTTTTCTAAGGATTCGGCTAGACCGGTTCACAATTACAAAAAGTTATTTTACAGGTTTGTCACAGACTTTGAGTCTAAAATCAGCCGGAGGAGAGAGAGAGACTCAAAGTGCACTAAATGTATGTAAACGAATACAGAAAAATTGCCTTTGTCTGCAGTGGTAACCATAGCAAAAGCTGATTTTTTTTTCTCCAGCTTTTTCTTTGAAACAAGCTGTTCAAAAGTGTCAGACATCCTATCAGTAGTGTTGGCAAGTCAGATTCATTTGAACAAATAGTAGTTTTGACACTGACTGCTGAAAGAAGTTTGCTTTACTAATTCATTTGAGAAACTTTGTGTTTGCAATGAATAACTTTTTTTTTTTTTTGCAAATTAAGTTTCCAACTGGTTTGCAGAAATGTTACATTTGCATCGTTTATGACTCACCCACCTAACAGATTTGAATCCCCATTCAAAAGAACCAATTAAAATGAATGACTTGTTTAGAATTGTTTTTTTATCATGATAAATTGAACAAATTATGTCTCGTGGTCTGAATGTCTCTGGATTTACTGGCAATGCATTTGTTTGATTGACTTTACGCAAAATTCTCATACTGTGATAATATAACGAAGAGATTCCTGACCTGCAGCATTGTCTGCAGTGAAATTATGCATACACACACTGTTTAGGGCTTCTGAAGAACCAGTTAAAAATGATGATTCATTTGGATCTCTATTCCATTGGTATAATCAGCTGTTAAGTTGAACAAATTATGTCTCATGGTCTGAATAAATCTATTTTCAGAGAATTCCCAATCAACAACATGTCATAAATAGACACGACTGTTCTTTTTTTAGCAGAGGTGAGGAAGAAGAGGAAGAACAGAGGCGTGAGAGGAGGGAGGCAGGTCGTTTGTATAGTTTGTGGTATCGTATTACTTAATCAATTAAAAAACCATCTATGTTGTTACATGTTTGCACGCCTTGACAAGCTTGAAGAGCCATCGACTAAAACCCAAAAAGTTTGTCCAGAGTTGTGCATGAACTTGAAACAAGCACGAAATCTTCATGGTATCATCATGCAGAATATTCAGTGAACCCATCTTTGCATCACACCTGTGCCAACTAACTTTTAACAGAGGATTGTGATTGAAAGGACTGTGTTTGTTTCAGATGCAAAAGTGCATCTGCTTAGTGAAGAATGTCAGCTGAGATCTAGACAAACAGTATTCCTATTATCGCAAACTATGCGAAACAAATGTAAACATTTGGCAGAGAAGATTGACAGGGACAGCTTACAGAGCTTGTTAGGGCATATAAAAGGAAGTCATCTAGTGCAAGTGTTTGAAAACCCTAGACACAATACAGGATTGTATTCATTCTACATTTATAAGAAAGTTAATTGTATTTAAAAGTGAGAATAGATCGAGGGTTTTTTTTCTGTACACAAACTGCTCTTAGAGCAAATATGCAGCATTAAAAAAAATTTATATTCTTTTATTACTTTAAATTAGGATATAGTTATTTTAAATGCAGTTAATTATTTTATATTTAACTATATATTAATCAAACAGGTATTTGCATTAAAATGGTGAAATTTGTATCAGTTCATGTGTGTTTTAAGCATTAAAATTACATTTTGAATATGATTTTAATGGCGTCATAATTGTCAGTGTTAAGAAGCAGAAAGCATTCTAGTCCTCACAGTATTCATGGTCTAATAACATTGTCATTTCGTCATCACAGGCTTGGGATTTAACAAAATTCTTTCCAAGTTAGGCATTGCATGTCATTGTTTGCGTATATTGTGTGTCAATATATCCGTATGCAACTGCTGTCACCATAACCCATTCTCTTTCCAAATTTGCATCCATACGGATTAATCAGATCTCTGAGATGTGTCCTATTTTGCTCCCCCTCGCCAGCCCCACTGGGAAGAAGTTCCGGAGCAAGCCTCAATTGGCCCGTTACCTTGGCAACTCCATGGATCTCAGCTCCTTTGATTTCCGCACAGGCAAGATGCTCATGAGCAAACTGAACAAGAACAGACAGAGACCCCGTTATGACAACAATAGCCAGACTAAGGTAAGACGACTGCAATAAATTGTCATTTCATAAATGTTATTTGAACAAACGGTTTCATATTCAGAAAAACATATTCATCATATGTTTGACTCGGTAACTCAGTAAAGAGAAATTATCTCTGAATGGCATTTAAAACCAATTAAAGGAATAGTTCACCCAAAAACTTACTCACTCTCAGGCCATCCAAGATGTAGATGAGTTTGTTTCTTCATCAGAACAGATTTGGAGAAATGTAGCATTGCATCACTTGTTCACCAGTGGATCCTCTGCAGTGAATGGGTGCTGTCAGAATGAGTGTTCAGACAGCTGATAAAAACATCACAATTAATCCACACAACTCCAGTCCAGCAGTTAATCTGTTAAGCATGGTTTTGTAATACCATTCAACCTGAAGAAACGATTTTAACTTCAAACCATTGTTTCCAGCTAAAATATGAGTCCTCTATCTATAATATTGCTTTCAACAGTGAAAAAGTTTTGTCTAAATCAGGAGAGAAATATGCACTTTACAAGCGAAAATAGTCCCCCAAAAAAGTTTTAAAGAAATATATTGGTGGATTTTAATGTGAGAAGACAACATGGGATTGACCTTTTTTAACTGGAGGAAGCTTTATTATGGATTATGGACTTGTGTTTTGGCCAGAAGTGACAGTTTAAAGTAAAAAAAAAAAAAAAAAGCCTTATGGATGGATTTGTTTCTCACAAACATGCAGCTTTTCACTTCACAAGAATTTAATTGATGGACTGGAGTCGTGTGGCTTACTTGTGGATTATTATGATGTTTTTATCCTCTGTTTGGACTCTCATTCTGACGGCACCCATCACTGCAGAGGATCCATTGGTGGACAAGTGAAGTAATGCTAAATTTCTCCAAATCATTTCAACTCATCTACATCTTGGATAGCCTTAGGGTGAGTACATGACCAGTAAAGTTTCTTTTTTGGGTGAACTATTTCTTTAAGGCTATTTCAAACCAGTTTTGCTGGTCTGCCTGCAACAATATCCAGTAAAAGACCAGCAATTCTCATCAAAAACAGTTTTTCATCAGGGTAATAAAGAATGTTCCATCTTTGATAGGGTAAACCCGACCTGAATACGTCCCTCCCAGTACGACAGACGGCCTCCATCTTCAAACAGCCTGTCACAAAGGTTACCAACCACCCCAGCAATAAGGTTAAAACAGACCCACAGAAGGCCATTGACCAGCCCAGACAGGTAATACTCATCTAATCTAGGTTTTATTCAATGATAATAGTAGTCTGTCATAGTGGCACAATGCTAATATACTTTTTCATCTACAGCTATTTTGGGAGAAGAAGTTGAGTGGCCTCAATGCCTTTGACATAGCAGAGGAGTTGGTGAAAACAATGGATCTCCCCAAAGGCTTACAAGGTACATCTGTGCAAGATGAAGAACTTAATCCAAGTGTGTTTATTTGAATCAAGAATAAACGAAAGTCAATATTCCATTACTTTGTGAAATCTGAAGAAAATGAGAGAAGCAAGCAAAAACTAATCAAAAGTAAGCCAGAGTACATAAACAACAGCAGACAAGGCCCAAACAGAGGGCGCTAACATGAAACAGGTGAACACACTCAAGGCCAGTGTAAGAAATAACTGTTGACAATTTCAAAATAAAAGACAATATGGTAATGTAAAAATAAAAGCACAGCGCACACACACACACACACACACACACACAAAACTATACAGGTACAGAGAACTTTACAGAGAGTTTATTAAATTAGTTTTGTTTGACAATTTATTTATTTTAAATAAAATATATTTTTAAAATATAATATTAATATAATTATGCAACAATGAGTTTTTTTTTTTTTTTTTACAGATTTTATATTAAAAATAAATGTATTAAACTCTTTCAAAATTGAGTTTGGTAAGATTTTTGGTGTTATTTGAAAGAAGTCCCTCTTATGCTCCCCAGTGCTTTTATTTGATCACTTACAGTAAACAGCAATGTTTTAAAATCTGATTACATTTTTAAAATAACTGTTTTGATATATTTTAAAATGTAATTTAAAATATGTGATGCAAAGCTGAATTTTCAGCAGCCATTACTCCTGTCTTCAGCATCACATGATCCTTCAGAAATCAGTTGAATATGCTAAATTGCAGCTCAAGAAGCATCTTATTATTTTTTATTATTATCAGTGTTGAAAATATTTCAGATTTTTCATGATTCTTTATGAATCGAAAGTGGCTTTCATTTTTTTGTCCAAGTTGTGCCAACTAACTTTAGAACTGCATTTTAATTTTAAAAAGTTATCTTTGTAGTTTCTAAATGCTTTTACTGTTACTTTTGATCAATTTTATGCATCCTTGGTGAATACAAGTATTAATTTCTTTTATGAATTTCTTGTAGCATCATAATAGGATATCTAAAATAAGTCAAATAGAGGTTAAATTAAAGGATGCTAATAAAATGAATTCATTTGATAATATTTCACGACACTAAAGGAGTGGGCCCTGGCTGCACAGATAAGACCTTGTTGTCAGCTATTGCCAGTGCTCTTCACACCAGTGCGGCTCCCATAACGGGCCAGCTGTCTGCTGCTGTGGAGAAGAACCCTGGAGTGTGGCTCAACACGGCTCAGCCTCTCTGCAAGGCCTTCATCGTCACAGACGAGGATATCAGGTATTTCAGACCTTTGAATGATGCATAGTATCGTATGTATGTGTGCGAAATGTATGTAAGACAGTGATACAGTTGAATTTTATGGTCACAGAAAGCAAGAGGAGCTGGTGTACAGTGTGCGGAAGCGTTTGGAGGAGGCTTTGATGGCCGACATGTTGGCTCATGTGGAGGAAACATCTAGTGAGGGCGACGCACTCAAACAGGAGGGGAATTGCAATGATGATAAACAGGAAGTATAGCAAAGGTAAGCAAATAGTTGGGGGAAAAAAGTACTATTTCTGCTATCATTTCCTGAAGGAAATAGTCACATAAACTGAAATGTCTCTTTTTTTCACAGGGCATTCAAATGTGTCTGAATTACCTCCACATGAGTTTCCCAACACAACCCGATGCTCGCTGATCAACACACCACGTTACCATGATCTCCCAGCTTCGCTGAATATCCATGTGCACCCACCAGTTGGGATCTCACAGAGACTGTTGGCTCGATTTTCAGGCATTTTTTCTGTTTTATTATTTTTTTATATTTCGAACATTTTCTAAAAGAACAAAATGTTAGAAAAGTTTAGCAGTTGAACTGCCTTCTGTATGAAATGTTTTGAGGTTTGTTAGCTTTTTTGAGAGGGGGTATTTGGATTTGATAGGGAGATGACAATCAAGTCAAAAATAGTGGGTGCTAAACTTTGTCACAGCCGACCTAAACTGATCAGTTGATTATTCTCTGTGACTAAAAAATGTTTAAAGCTCTGTCAACAAGAGTAAGGTACATTTGTGGGAAAAAATTATTTTCACCTATTTTACTCTCTTTTCTAATCAAATGAAGGTGCAAATCAGTATTATGCTGTTTAAATTCAGTATTTTTTATGTGTTATTCCCAATGCCCATGTTTTATTGGGGTTATAAGGCATTGATAAACATATTAACAGTTACAAAGTGTGCAGGTATGGCTTTGTTTTACGTCAATTGTTTTGTTTTCAACTGATCTGGTGCTTGTTAAAACTGCCTGATTTTTTTCGTTATAAGCTATTCATACTTGACACTGAATAACATTTCCACAGTCTGAACCTGAAATTGCAATGTGAATGGTGATTCATAAAATGTGACACGTGATTCACATAAAGTGATGTGTAAACATCATCCTGTGATAAGCAACTTAATTAAATGTTGCCGGGCGACAAAAAAAAAAGGTTTTGTTCATAGCCCACAGCAGCACACCGACGTTCATGTTTACATCTGCATTTATCAAAAATAAAATGTTCTTGTGTTGAATATCTAGGTTGTTTCTTTCTTCAACGATCCTACAGATGTTGTGCTTAACAAGAGTATTTCTTTATGTTTCGTTAGCGTTATCATTTATTTGCTATCCACTTGTTTGCACTATTTTACACTCCGGGTTCCGCGGGTCTTAAGTCTTAAATAACGTTTTCCTAATATAAGGCCTTAAAATGTCTTAAATTCGGAATCGATGGGTCTTAATTATTTTTGGTCTCATTACCGCTAAAATATCTTCAGTCTGACTGACCTAATGACTTTACAATCATTGGAAA